>JAYJLX010056191.1:0-30827 GCA_036873525.1 Chalinula nematifera | reverse complement strand
GGCAATTCACGGGTTATCCCCATGCCCAAAATAAATCGTTCTCTGAGATACAGAATCACGTAAAACCACCAACCTTGGCAAAGATAATGTTATTGAGGACTATAATATAATTCTTACTTTATAATAACTGTTTGCAAACGTATCATCTTCAATAAATCTTAAATCTGTGCCAGTAGAAAACCAAGAGCTAATTTGTGATACAGTTGCAGATGTAGCAAAAGTAGTTGGAATCTTAAATTCTTTGAAAGTTGATGAAGGAGTTATGTATGTAAACAATTTACCACCTTTTGTTCTTATGTCTTGCTTGTCATAATTTGTGCTAAATGTATAACCATACCCAGCAAGGTCTGTTAGATTTACATAACTTGAATTTGGTACACCTAATAACATTGCCATTATCTTGGCTCCCTAGTTTGTAGAGTTGTTGTGTTGCCAGCTTGCCCTAAAGTATTTAAAGCTGGTAAGATTTTTTCTTGTGTTAAGTCTACCCAATAAGTCATTGGTTTCTCTGTAAGAGCAGCATCTATATTTGCTCCTGGCATAATATTAAGATTTTGTATCACTATTCCACCACCCATTTGTTCATTTGGAATTATTGTACCTGCTTGGTCGGGGACAAACAGCTCTGGTCCTCTTTCCCCAACCACAGATGCTTGTCCTATTGGAGGTCTTCCACCGTCAGCGAAAAGTCCACCACCGATTTTACCAAGTTTCTTTAATTTTAATCCTCCTGTAAAACTTTTTACACCACCTAGGATTCCTTTGAATGTACCTGAGCCAAGTCCAGGTATAGGCATACCAACTCCTGCTAATCCCATTCCTGCCAGAGGGTTTCCTCCCATTCCCATGCCTATAGAAGCCATGACTGCTTTCATAATTAACAGTTGTGTAACTATTGCTACTACTTGTGCGATAACTTGTTTTGCCATTTGAGTAAACATTTTCTTCATACTATCTTTTAAATTGTTACCAGACATAATTACATCTGAGATTGAATTACCGAACTGTTGTGGAAAGTCTACAATAAGTGTTTTAAATGCAGTTGACTTCAATTGCTCTACAGTTGACTGTATATTATGAGCTAAATCAGCAAGGTTAAGTCCTGTTTTAAGGTCTTGGAAAGCTTGGTTTACAGCAGCAGCTTGCTGCTCTGACTCTTCCATAGCTATGATAATGTCGTTTGTTTTCTTTTTATACTCCTCCATTGTAATGGCGTTGTTTCTGTATTGTTCATCTAGCCTTTTAAGAGCTTCAATTTCATCAACTCTTCCTTGTATTATCAATTCAATTTGTGCGTTTGATGAAATAAAAGCCTGTTCTAAGAGCTCTAAAGTGCTTTTTGTTTTATCTGTTTCACTCTGAATTACTTTCAAGCCAAGCGAGAACCTAATCATTGCAGATATCATTTGTCCAAGCATGCCATGGTTTTCTTCCAGACCAGTTGTGAATTCACCAAATTTTAAATTTAGTAAAACCAACAAATTGACTATTAATTTTATTGATTGTGCAAGAATGTTAAAGACTCTTGCAATACCTTTATACGCGTCTGATAAGGCTTGGGCAGTTCCTTCATTACGCTGTAGTTCTGCAAATATTTGTACGAATGAATTTCTTATTTGTATACCCATTTGACCAACGGTAATACGAGTATTTTCAAACATGTGATTGATTTTTTCTGTGTTGTTTAGTAGAGCGTCCATGATTACTTTAGGTGTTATCTTTCCTTCTCTAGCTAAATCTTTTAGTTGTTCAATCGGATAACCTGTGGCTCGTGCAATGTCACCTAGCAATGCAGGCATAATCTCTTGAATGGCTCTAAATTCATCACCAGCTAACCTACCAGATTGTAGAGCTTGGGATAACTGCAAAACTGCAGAACGTGCTTCATGTTGTGAAACACCTTGTATTGCCATCATTTTAGAAAGGTTTTGTGTTGCTAATGCTACTTGGTTTGTGTCATATCCTAATCTTCTTGTTGCAATAGAGAGCCTAGAATAGAGAACTGCAGTTGACCTTAAATCAGCTCTAGTATCTTTTGCAATTTGTGTAACTTTAGCAAACTGTTCATTAAACTGTTCTGCCGAACGACTCACGACTAATATTCTGTTATTTAATTGACCTGCTTCATCTGCAATCTTTTTAAATTCATGTAAACCTATACCTACAAATAAACTTGTAAGCATAAATCTTAAATTACCAAAACTACCACCTAATTTTTGATTAGCTACAGTTGTTCTTTTTGCCTGACCTTGATAAGTTCGTAAGCCTTTTGTAGCAGCATTTATTTCACCTGCACGTATACTACCAGCTGGCGCTGACGGTGGTCCTTGGGTTGCAGGAGCAGGGGGTGCAAAGCCTACTGGTCTGGTTGGTACAGTCTGCATTGCTCCAGCTCTAGTTCTTGCTGCCATTTTTGCGTATGCTGCATTTTGTCTTTCTACAGAACGAGTAACTTTATTGTTTGCATTTGCTTCACGTTGCAGGTTTCTGAACATTGTCGCACCTGCGTTTGTACGACTCTTTATTGTAAAGGTTGTTTTTTTGATTGCGTCAGCATAGGCTTTTAGACCTCCTGCTGCTCTTAATGTAATTTTTTGATTATGTATTAAAGCTTTTGTGTAAAACCCAAGACCTTTTGTTAAAGTGTTTGTGGCTAATACAGTCTTGTTTTGTAAATTAGCAAATTGTGAAAGAGCTTTTTGACCAGCAGTAAGTCCTGCAATCCATTGTTTTGCGTTTGCAGTTAGTTGAAAATTGATTTTACTTGCCATAAGTTACCTTCTCGACTGTTGTCGTTGTCGTTTCGTAATTATACCATGAAGCTTATTGATTTCATCAGGTGTCAATTGATAAACTTCTTCTTTCGACCAACCGTATACTTGTGCAAAAAAATCTATGAGCTCTACGTAGTAGGATTCTGTGCTACTGAGCTTGCCCCTAAAAAACATGCAGACATCTCGTTAAGCACAGGTAAATCGCCCATGCCACAATTATCTAAGACCCAATCTATAGTAACTTCTTGTGGTGTTGCTTCAAGTGCAGCTTTTGTAATTTTTATTACAACGTCAAATGGAGCTTTATCTCCAATCTCTGCAATGTTACCTATTGTTGATTCTAAGTCATGAATTTGTCTAAGAGTTGCAGGGTTAACTGTTACTTCTTTATCTTTTAGTTTGAACTTCATGAGTTTCCCTCCCTAAATTAATATGATGTTCTTGTGTTTTGTACGGTGTATCTAATACTATAGCTTGATGATGTATCAAATTCACCGTTACCTTCATATGATGCAGTTATTCTGCCTGGACCACCTATTGGTGCAGCAAAAGTAGTGTAGTTACATTGTGGTATATCTATTGAGATGAAGTTATTGTTACCACCACCTATGCTATCTCCAGTGATTGAGAAAATAAATCTTCTTCTTGATTGACTTCTAAAAGCATTGTATTCAGCTTGTGATGAAAAATCTTGGTCGCCTGTTACAGAAACTGTTCTAAATCCAGTTCTTTTTACTTTACCATGTACCTTTTCTCCGTTTAGAGTTGGTATACCTTCAATCGGATTATCGATTGTGATTGTTGCTGATTCAAATTCGCCATTTCCTTCTGCACCTACTGATAATGATGTTTCATTCCATGTGAATGGGTCAGCAGAAATAAAACTTGGTGTTGTTGGATTCATAAGTGATGATGTTCTAGCATGAACTGTAGCAGTTGCATTTATGATACCACCAGCAGTAATTTCTATAGCTAATGTATGAAACATTGCATCTGTATATTGATAAGCAGAACCTACGTTTTTAAATAAATTTATTGTATATGGTGGTAAAGCAAAGTTTGCATCAAAATCAGATTGTGCTGGTACAAATTCATGAATAGCTTTGGAACTTGAAAAAGTAGTTGTGCAATTGTTCATAACAGCTTTTAGAAAAATACCTAAATAGCTTGGGTGTGGCTCAAAAACAATATCACCAGTTACATTGTTGATACCTTCTAACTGGTTAGGTTGGTCATAAACTGCTTTTAAACTTTCTGATTGTAATTGCTCAATGTTTTCTGTGAGAGATTCAGATACAAATGGAACATAATCAAAACCAGATGTTGCTGTTCCTACTGAATTTTGTTTAGATATTGCTAAGTAGCCACCGATTCCGTAACCCATTATTTACTCTCCTTTGTCCTCTACAGGTTCTTCTTTTTTAATTTTACTAGCTTTTGTTGCTTTTGCAATACCTTCGTTAATAAGGTTCTCGCCAACATTATCAGGCACTTCGATTTTTTTACCTTTCTCTGCTATTCCAAAACCTGCAATTTCTAATCCGTCAACAACAAACTCTATCTTCATTATTCTTTGACCTCACAGTCTATATTTAATGATACACCTTTAAAAAACCCAAGTCCAGAGGTATTTTTCTGATTATCAAACTCACCACCTACAAATTGAAAATATAAAACTGTATTAGATAAAGTTTTGTTTTCTTTGAGAACTTCTTTTACTTTACCAAGCATCACATCTCTATTTGTTGCTCCTTCCAAGTTTTCTAAACTAAAGTCGTAACACCAAACTGTAATACTTAATCTTGTAAGATAAGGTGTCGACCCACCGATAGTTTCTGTATCAGCAATTGTTTCGTGTTCATTTAAAAATATTGCAATGTATGGACATTTGGCTTCGTTAAGAATAAACTCACTTTCTACTTCTATAGTTGTATCTTTGCCACCAAAAGCATTAGTTCTGGAATCTCCAGCTAGTAAAGCTTTGATTGCATTTTCTATACCTAAGTAATCTATTATTGCCATTATGTTCTCCCTTTAACAGATGCAGCAATTATAGAATCAAATGTTTGTTTTACTATACCTTCAGCTTCTTTTTGTAAAGGCATGAAACGTCTTGCTGGTGTTCTAAACGGTATCTTTGCATCTGATTTATAATGAGGAATAAAATTTGATTGCCCAAAATTAAATGACTCTGCATAATCTAAATTTGTATCTATACTTAAATTTGCTACTCCACCACCAACCGACATTTTAACTTTCCAGTTCCTACTACCTTTTGGTTTAAATGGAATATTGCTTAATCTTCTTGTTCTACCAACACCGATTGTTGCTCCAAATATACCAGTTCTAATATACTCGGCAGACCTGCCTTTCCACCCTGGTCCTTCATTGTCAAATCTTGCGTCAATGTAATCGAATATTGCAACTGCTATTGCATCAGTAGCTTTTTTAAGTCCTTGCTTACCACCGACTTTTTTTAATTTATTGAGTCGAGATTTAACTCCTTTCACACCAAAGCTTTTAATTGATAATATCATTAATAAAGTGCTGGGTTGTAATCTTCATCATCTACTGCATCTAGCTCATCATCAAGCCTATCTGCGTCAATTTGCTGGAATATAGGATTGAGCATTGTAAATGTTGGATTGAAGTCCATTGTGTTGCTAGAAATAGTATCGCCAGTATTGTAAGGTATCAACTCTAATGATGAGGTAAATAGACCCACATCTCCTGAATTTATTTTTGTTAGATAATCCATAACGGATTCTAGTCTTTGTGTAACATAAGTATTGTCTGAGCCAATCTCTTGTGTAAAGAATCTTTGTAATATTTTAACTAGACCGTATTCAGTAGCTAATGATTCGATAATAGGTGGCGTGGAGCTAAACGGCAACGTATAACCATTTACCAAATGCCCATTGATTTCATTCTCGGCTTGGTCTATGTAGAAAGCTATGTTAGCTGACGTGACTGATGACAGACTTCCTACTCTCGGATATAAGTCTAATACTTTTGGGACAGTTGAATAAATTGGCATGTTTTTATTATACTTTATGCCGTAGGCTTTTCAAAAATTTTTTCGGACTATACTTGACTAATTTAATTGTGCTTTTATATTTTTACTATGAAGATACCCTACCGACATGTCAGCATACATTGGTTTGATGCTCAGTCATCTTGTGAATGGAAAGACATGTCAGAAGTAGAAGACCAGAAACTCGCCTTATGTATCTCTACTGGTTTTATTGTTAATGATAATAAAGAAGCCATAACACTTGTTACAGATTTCGCCTCATCTAATCGTATCGATATAGACAGTATAGGAAACACTATAGTCATACCTAAATCTTGTATTGTTAAGCAGATTGACCATACCCTTGCCAGGGACAATTCGGACGAAAATAATTAGGCAACCCAATTAGCTCATACAATTGTATACTACACCACGATATACTGTTATTTAATAATAGTGTAATATATTAATATGAGGTTAAGATATGAAATGATAAAGTAAATTAGAGAAAAGCTTACAATCTGTGGCGATTGGGTAACGTGATAAACGACACTGAACGACTGGGGAGGCGCGTTTAGGCTAGGACCTAGAATGATGTTGAACTGTGTCCTTAAATATGACCCGAATAGTTTAGGGTCGAATCTACAGGCGTGTAAATCATTAATCATGGCGAGCGTATCAGTCTTGGAGCGCGATTGTAGACCGTGGTGTAACCAGAAAAGAAAACAGGATTGACCTCCAACATTACTATATCAATCACAAAGGAGGCTACAGATGAGTAGACCAAGAGAACGCTCTAGTAATATCAATGCTAAGCGTAGATGCTACATTGAGCTAGAGTTCATATCATATCATTCAAGAGATGATATCACAAGGGTATTGTATCCATATCCCGAAGTAAGATTGCAGAGGGAACATGGACAAAATCATTGGGAAGTAAATCTCGACCCTGAGAAAGTTGCTAGAGGCGATATCAATACTGATATCTATACAAGCGACACACTTATCGAATACTGGGAAAAGGTAATATCAGCATTACGACAAGTGGAATGCAGGGAGTCTGCTATCACTGGATATCATATCCATGTAGATGTTGCAGACCTAAATCCAATCCAAATCAGCAACATATATACAAAGTTCTACGAATATCAATACATTATGCAATTGACTATTCCGAAGAGCAGATGGGAGAACAATGTGAATTGTAAACCTATCACTGCCAATATGGCTGACAATATGTACGACTCAGCGCTGGCTTGGAAACAAGGACGATTGTCGACAGAAGAATTTTACGACAATGTCGCTGGCTGGAAATTCTATGGTATCTCTACCAATCATATCAGAGATTATCAAACCTTAGAATTCAGATGGCCCTCGTTCACAGTTGATACTGACAAGCTTGGATATACGTTGTTGCTGTATCGCAACCTAGTTGATTACTTCGGTAATCGATACAAGGGATTGCAACCAGTAGCACAAAATCCAATGTTCAGATTATCAACACAAGAACACTTTACAGATGGTCACCGAACAGATTATGCTAAGCGTAATCGACATACGAAGGGACCAAGACTATCAAAGAATCTATGGCATTCATGGCGACAAATCTATGAGTATGCTGCAGAGAATCTAGACCAATGTCGATACTGGGAATCGCGTACTAAACGACTCGGTAATCATGGCATTGGTAGAGGTGAATCATGCCTTATCAGTGGTATCACTAATGAGATACGCACAAGGTATGCAAAGTAACAATATCAATATAGCCCAAGGGGTACGAGGTGGGCGAGGAGGTTAAGATGGAAACTGTAACAGCAGCAAGAAAGCTAGAGTATTTGCAACAGTTGTGCATGTATCACAATATCGACTGTGATGCAATGACAGCACATGATATGGGGATATTCAAGAACTATATCAATGTCGCATACGCTACAGGCTTTGTTAACACGCAGAACATGAGGGATTATATTCTTGTATTGAGCAAGAGATATCCTTGTGAAGACAAACTAGAACCAAGAAAAACTTGGTAACGAATAACAGGTCAATTGAGAGCGAGGTAGAGGAAATGGGGACTTCGCTCTTTCTTAAATTTTAAACGCCTATATGGCGCTTTTTTTTGCCTTATATGGGCATCTTTCCGTATCTATCCAGATACATATTTATATATAGAAAATATTATTATTATTATTGCTTCGCTGTGGCAGCTAGTACGAACTTTTTTTATTATTGTTTTTATTGTTATGTACTGTAATTGCAGTACCCAATTGTACTAATCATGTGCTTGAAACAAAGATGTACTGTAAGGATATAGTACACGGCATGTACGGACAGGGGCTCTGGGGTGGGTGGTGTACTGTAGAAGCAGTACATGGGGTAGAAGTCCAGCGAAACTGTACTATAACAGGCAGAAGACTGCAAGAGGTAGTGTACTGTATGACCAAAAAGAAGCGTACTAGGTAGCTTGGTGTACTATATTAGTTGACTTTTACAATTAAACCAGCGTTTTAGATGTCGGGATTGTATACTTTGTACTATGTATTCTTAATATTAGTCAATAAAATCAAGTGTTTTAGAATATCAACCCAAATTAGAGTCTGCCCTATACTGAACATATACGTACTATACTGTCTACTGGTACTATACTTATGCTTACTTACACGCAGTTGGGCGCAAAGTCTGTGAAATACGGACGTGAAGTGGTTTGATTTAGTGTACTGGTATAGGTGGTTGGTTACCCAAAACGGCGTCGGTTCAAAAAATTTAGTTCGTTGTTGTTTAGTCGGATTGATTCCAAGAAAGGAGAAACATGGAAACCAGAAAAATAAATATTCCTAGATAAGCGTATACGATAACCTTTATTGAAAGAATTGTAATATCAAGAAGTAAGGAGCCAATCTTTTTAAGCACGATTAACTCCCGATATGTCGGCAAAACTTAACTGTTGAAGCTTCCTTGCCTGCTTTTTACTAGCGAAAAGTTGCGCAACTGGTAATCCGTGCCTTTTATACCCAGAAAGTAAACAATCAAAGTAACTCTTTGATGGTCTGCTGTTGTCGTACCCGTTCACCATTTGGTAAATCATGACAGGACTGCCTTCAATAAGTGACTTGTACTGTCTGATACCATGTCTTACCTTGATATCAGGATATACAATGTGCTTAGTGTAGAACGTGGGAAAGCCCTCAAGCGAATCAAGCGCCTTCTCACATTCTGGTGTTATCAACCACAAAGCCCCATGTAATGTGTAGCCTTGTTTAATTTCATAATCTGCCACATGGCGAAACACAAGCCTAGCATTCGAAAGCTTAGCCGTACCCAAAAACTTAGCGTTGGGACATCTCAGCGCCATCTGCTCGGCATTCGTGTTCATACCATATGCGAAATAATATCTAACCATATATCTATTCTATATCATAAAGTTAATAAAGTCAACTAATAATTTTAGAAAGTTAGTACAGAAAATTAAGAAAAAAAAAAGATGAAATGTACTGTATCTTAACAAGATAGGGCAACCAAGTTTAGCTCGGTTACCCATGACTAGAAGGGTGTGGGTTAAGATGTGTTAGGTTTACCTTCTAGTTTAAACTCATATTGTCATTATTGTTAACGGTATTGCCGACTGCATCTATTTCATCTGCTGTTTGTTCTATTGTATCGAAAAACAAATCTCTACTTAAATTGCCGTGCATTTTTGTCATGATTACCTCTAACGCAAACAAATAAAACATTGGCAATGGCAAGTCTTCAATTGTTTCTGCCATCTTTTCAAGTTTCCCATATATCTCTATTTGATATGAGTCTTTGTTATCCATAAGGTGTTTCATATATTTTTGTTCTTTTTTTGTCATTCTTCCTCCCTATATTCATATAATTTTGTTTTCGTACTGGATACTTCAAGTAAAAGCTGTTCCAATTTAGCTATGTGTTCTGGGCTAGGGCGTGTTTTCACAACTTTTATAAGCTCCATCAAAGCCGTTTCAATCATTGACGCTTCTTCAAAGTTTACTGTAACGTGCATTTTAATCATTATCTTTCTCTCCCTAAATATTTTATTGCTTCAATCAAAACTTGAGTATTATCTTTTGCTCTACCAAGCATAATGTTACAATCACTACATAATAGTTTACCAACTTTATCACTTGTATGGCAATGGTCAATGTGAAGTGTATCTTTTAACTGGTCTTGATGAACGCCACAAATATGACACCATGGCTCTTCCCATAACTTGTCAAACTGCTCTAATGTAAGATTGTATCTTTTTGCTGTAATCAAACGATTAGATTCTTTAACTTGTTTACGACCATGTTCTGTCTTACGAGCTAAGGCTTGTCGTTTTTTCTGATAATCTTTTCTATCAGAATAATGAAAATCCCATTTCTTACTATACTTCATTTTTAACCTCTATCTGTTTTGCAATAGCTCTACGTATATCATTAATCAGCTTTTCGTTTAAGTCCTTTGCATGAAAATAATGTTTGTTAAGTTCCAACTTGTTATCATCATACCTAGTAGCTGTAATGAATACATCTAAAATAAAATCTTTTTTCATATTAAAGGTTACCTCCCATTAAATAAATTGTTAACCAACATAGTAAAGCTGTTGTTAACATGGTGGCAATTACTATTATCTGTTCCCAAAACATTATACCAACCCCCACCAATGTCTAACTGCTAGTTTCCATGCAAGTTCTTCATTGTAAAATTTTGAGTAGTATTCAGCAAAGCTGACTATCTCATATGTTATATCATCTCTATTCATACCTAACCTCCAGAATAGTCTGTGTAGCTTATCGTGAACAGGTCACTTTAATCTCACGCCTTAATCCTGTCTAAGCCACATTTATAAGATATAATATTATGTTACAATTGTCAACTAGAAATATTATTTAGCTAGTACACTAGGCAAACTCACCATTGTACTCTTTAATCAGTGCTTTGAGTTTGTTATGCACTATAGCGTTGAAGTCATCTTCAGACTTAAATCTACCTGCTACATTAACTGTATGCTCTTTGCCTTGCTGGTCTTTGAATATTGTTGATGTTGTATAGTTCAATCCAAGGTTAAGAAAATTTAATGCCTCTGAATAAAATTGTATTGCTTCGTCTTGATACATATTGTTATCGTGCAAAAATGATTCTTCAAAGTCCTTAACAGCATTATTGCTATACTCTATTGTTTTTGGATTCATTTGTTTATTGTTTTCTTCAAAAGCATATCTTGCCATGTGTACCCAATCTCTAAGCATTAGAAACTTACCAAGCAATCTATCAGGATACTTTTCTCTGTCTTTAAACATAAGGGGTATATTGCGTTTAAATCTATCGCGCCTTATTGTTTCTGTAAGATATCCAGTATGTGATATCATGATGTCAGAACATATCATACTTGCCCCGACTCCTTTCCCTATTGCTATCTCAGGGTGTTCATGAACAAAGCCGTAAAACTTTATGTTATTGTTATTGCGAAACAACCTTATGGGAAGGTCAACTTTTGGTTCTCCAATCGGGTCAACTGTATGGTGTACTTGTTTAAGGCTATAACCGTTGAACGCATTACGTCTTAAATACTTTATCAATTTGTAAGAGTCCATAAGTCTTTCATCAGCGTCAATCCATAATATCATTGAGCCCTTTGCATGAGCAACTGTGTCGTTTCTTGCCTCGTCAAAGCCATGTTCTTTTGGGTTTCTTGCCTTGATAATTATTGCATCATACTCTGAAGCTATAGTATTTGTTTCATCTGTATTACCAGTATCGCCTAATATAATTTCAGATGATATATTTTTAATAGATTCCAAACAACCACCAATTTCGTGCTGTTCATCTTTTGTTATAATACAAGTTGATATTGTTTCTCTTGGCGCTTGTATTGATAACTTTCTATCTAAATTAACTTCTCCAAAAGGTTTATTGCTTTTCATGAATGATATAACAAACCAACCTAACGTGTCTGATTGACCTAAATTGTTAGGTCCACTAACTAATTGTATGTTTAGATTCTTTTGTTCACCAAATATTTCTTGTAAATCTCTGCGTTCAAAGTTCCAAAGGTGTGCAAATCTTTCGTCTTGCCATAATCCTATCGGTACAGTAACAACTACGGGTGCATCTTTTTTGACCCATTTTGTTAGTGTAGATAATAGTTTGTCAGGATATGGGTTATGTTCAAGCACTTCTCCTAGATACAAACCATCATACTTTTCTTTAGGTTTAAATCTGTGTTCATCTGAAGTGATGAGCTTTATTCTATCAAGCAGTTCAGGCTCTGCTTTTCGTATTAGTTCATAAGCGCCAGCATTTTCTGCGTCAGATATATTGATACAATCAACATCACAATCAAACTCATTAACAAAAAAGTATGCCTCATTGCCTATGCCACTACCAAAATCAAGCATCTTTTTAATTGGTTGGTTAACATGATATTTTTTAAATTCTAATAGAGTAACCTCAGTTCTAGGATAAACTCTGGGTTCAAAGTTTGTTTCGTTATTGATATATTCTTTACCTAGCTTCTCATACTTCTTTCTGTACCAATCCTCATTGTCAATAAAACTGTATTGGCAGTTTAAAAGATTTCTATATTTCATGCTGTAATCAATCTTGTCATCATGTTTATTGATTGCATGTCTTAAAGTCATGATGTCTTCTCTTCTCAATAAATGTTCATATAAAGAATATTTATGTGCTGTTTTGATTTCAAATTGTTTTAAAAAGTTTTCTTCCCACTTCTTGGCTATCCTGTCCCAATTGTATTCAAAGATTTTTGCTTTCATCTTTTCTTTTCTGAGCACTTGTTTGTCTGTACCAAATTCTTCTATAATTTGAAACACGCCATCAACAAAGGCTTTTGTATATTCTTCAGTATTAGTAGGACCTTCAATAAGTATATTGCTATCATTACACAAAGTTTCGGGCAAAGCGCCTCGGTTAGTTGTTATCATTGGTAAACCACATGCTTGTGATTCCATTGCTGTTATACATGAAGTTTCATAAAACATTGTTGGATAAACAAATGCAGTAGATTCTTGATAAAGTTTGTATAGTTGTTCTTTTGTTAAATGACCTGCATGTTTGATTGGATAACCTTCTTTTGCATATTGTGCTATACGCTGAGCCATCTGTGTATAATATTGTTGCATGTTAGGGTGTGTATTGTCATAACCAGATATTACTAATTGCACTTCTGTATCTCTTTTCCATATCTCTGGCATGATTTGATACAACAAAACGTCCATGCCTCTTTCGGGTCTATTAGTAAATACAATTTGTTTTTTTGTTCTTTGTATTCCGTAATCTTCTATTTCTGATATACCATTTGAAGTTTTAAAGAAAGGGTCATAGTTGTAATCTATATTCTCACCATCAAGTCCATACACTTCTTTGTACTGGTTTATTTGCCAATCGCTCAAACAAAATATTTGGTCTACATTCCATAAGCAAGAATTAAATTCTTGTCTTTGTGGTATTGTTGCAAAGTCATGTTGCCATAACACATTGTGTTTAGATTTTGATTGCATGCTAAATGCTTGTGGTATTCTTTGATTTATTACGACATCAGTAGATGCAGATGTTATATAACTTAAAAAATTATCTATACCTTGCCCATTATTGCTAATTGGGTGATAATGCACATTGTTATGTTTGATGCTCTCTTTAATATTGCAAAACAATTTAACATTATGTCCTAGTCTTGCCATGGCATGTGCCATTTCAATACCAGCAGTTTCACTGCCACCTAATGACTTCTCTTTCATGATGTCTGGATATATCTCCATACCAGCTACAAGGAATGTTAAATCTAACTTATACTTTTCCAATTTTTACCTCTCTTTATATCGTTGATAGTTTTTGGCGCAACATTATATAATCTAGCTAATTTAGATTGAATACCCCAAGTCTTATCACTTCTTAATTTTTCTTTAATTTTTTTGACTTGCTTTGCTGTAAGTTTTCCTGAAGGACAATTGTCTGGTGTCCACCATCTAATATTTGTACCATGTTTTGCCATGTCTAAAACATTTTCTCTTGGTGTTGCCCATTTAAGATTTGTGTGATTATTGTTTTGATTATTGCCATCTATGTGACAAGCAAATCGTTTAAGTTTTGTTCTACCTCGCACAAATGCTTCTGCAACTAATCTATGCACTTTTGCTTTTATATATTTTTTATTAGGAAACAGGGTAACGCACATATACCCATCTTTATCTGGATTCTGTGCCAACAGTTTTGCTTTGTCTTTTTTTAAAGACATCACTTCTCCTGTGTCAGAAACTTTGTAACCTGGATATTGCGTTGGTCGCCACCTTGCTTTGTTACTCATAATGGTAATCTGTGCAAGAGGTAGTGCAAATCTCTTTGCTTTCTTCGTTAGACAATCATTATTGTCTTCCTCTGCACTAACTTAAATATTGTAAACTAATTTTGTAAATAAACAAAGGTTTCTTTTTTTTCTTTGAGCTTTTTGATAAACTCTAATCATAGCCTTTACACTTGTCAATTTCATCTCAAACACCTCACTAATGATGTGTCTTTTAACGCATGACCTATGCGAGTCTTGTAGCCCATGACTTATGGAGTGCTTTTGACCCATGCACTATGGGTGGTAAAGGGGGAGTCAAGCTCCCCCAGTAGACTATTAATCTACGCAATCTCTCCAGAGATACCCTAGTTCAGGAGCTGTAATTTTCTCCTCTTGATAATACTGAACTCTCATGTTCATGTAATTACCGTGGTCTGGGTCTTCCCATGATTCAACTGCCATTGGTGTTCCAAATAATGGGTTAGTCCATCTAAATGAATAACCTAATGATGGGTTTCTACCATCTGCATCTGGTCCATTTGTGAAGTGACCAATGATAGTGTCTTTACCCCAAATTGAGCTAAAGCTATCTGCTTGGTTTTCTTCAGCAGTATTTTTAATTGCATTTCCTATTAACACTTTATCTACATCAAATAATGCAGCTAAAAGGTCTTTTGTTACAACACCTCTTTGAACAAATTTGATTCTGTCTAAGATGTCTGCATGTCTTAACAACGCATTGTATACATCTCTTCCAAAGATAATTGTGTTAGCTTCTAAGCCAGTTGTACTTCTGATTGCTGATTTTGCAGTTTGAATATCTGCAAACGGGTCAGAAGTTCCTGATGCTGTTGAGTTCCATTTAGATGCAACAGCAGCATGAGAACCTAAGTTTGAGCCACTTCTTAATTGAGAAGCTACTCTGTCCTCATAATCTAACATTAAAAGGTTAGATAAATTTCTTGCTGCTTTTTCTCTAATTTGTAATGGAGCGTCAGCATTTACCATTGTTTCATAGTCGATTTCATCAACTAAAGCATAGTTCTTAGCATAATATGTTTCAGAACTTACGCTGTAATTAACTGTTCTACCTTTAGTTCTTGGAGAACGTAAAGTTGTTTCAGGGATTCTAAAGAAATCACCTTTTGTATATTTGTAGAACACGTCTGATTGTTTGTTTACGTTCACAACAGGATATATGTCTTGCACAATTGTGTTAGTTGGCTCAAAGCCTATTACTAAGTTGCTTAACGGTACATCAATGTGAACATCTCTTGGTCCAATTCCCATGTGATTTTCTCCTTATTGTTTATTAGCCTCTATAGCCATTATGTTGAATTAACAATTGGAAGTGACTTCCAGATGCACAACCTGTGATTGCTTTACCTAGCATATATTGTCCAGATGCTACAGCAGTTCCTGTTCCACTTGCAGTTACAGTTATGAAACTACCAGCAGTTACAGTTGCTCCAGCAACACATCTTGTTAATCCTTCGACAACAACTGTTGCGTGCTCGCCAATTTTAGGTTTATTGTTCAATACACCTAGAACACCAGCGCCTGCTGCAACACGTAATTTAATACCGTTAGCATCATGTACGTTAACGATTTTATATTGCATGTTTTCCATGTTCTCTCTGGCAATCATTGATAAATATGTTTTTTGACTCATTGTTATCTCCTTTCTTCTTCGTATTTGTCTGCTAATTCTTTATCGTCTTTAAGAACAGCTACCACAGCTTCTGCGTATGATTCTGCCTTTTTCTTATCAACGTAAAGTTTTGCTCTCCTATCAACTTCTACACCTGCATTGTCATAATCGTTTGGTAACACTTCGCCACCATCTTCAGATAACTCAGCAAACTCAACAACTTTTGGCATATTGTCTAGTATGCTTTTTACAAGTTCAAACTGAGATAAATTAATTTCTTTTTCTTCAGTAGAATAAGAATAAACTTTTTCTTCAGTTGCAGTAGTTAGGAGTGCTTCTACCTCTTTATACTGGATAGGAAGAATTTTGCCTTCTTGCTTTAGTTCTTCCATGTATGAAGCGATATGTGTTTTTTTGATTTCATCTTTATGAGCTGCAAACTCTTTCATCACTTCTTCTTTTTCTTTTTGAAGTTCTGAAATAGCATTTTTGTGCTCATCAATAGAAATCACATCATGTTGTTTTTCTTCCATGATTTCACTCTCCTTTCCATTGTAGTGGTATTTGACATCTCCTGTTCCCATATTGGAATACAATCCTTCGATTGATTCTAAATTAGTAACAGCAGGAATGTCTGCTCCCAATAAAGCTACTGCTTTTAGCACTCTATTGAAAGTTGAGCCGTTGGCTTTGTAGTTCCAATATATTTCACTTGAAACTCTTTTGTAGTTGCCTCTTTTTATAGCATCATATACTTTCTGTGGAAGTTCCTTGAAGTCAGCTACGAGTTTACTACCAACCTTGTAGATTTTGGAGATATAACCAAGAGCAGGTTGTCCGTCTTGCAACTCAGGTTGCTTTTCATTATGTCCTAGTTTGATTGGTGGTTCAAATCCCACGTCATCAAAGTTTTCTACCATAGCGTTTAGGTCCTTTTCTGTATATCTGTCGCCATTCCAGACACCAGTAGAAAATATTTCAACGCCACTTAGGTTAAATGTTTGTTCGACTGCATTGTTTTTTTGTTCTTCTTTACAATCGCATTCGCTCTTAGCTTCTTCACAATCGCAGTCAGATTCTGAATAAGAGCCGATTGGTCTTTCTGTATGTACGTCACTTGGTGTAATTGCCATTTTTTCTTCGTCTTCGTGTGCACCCATATCTTTATCTTCATCTTCGTGAGCACCCATTTCTTTCTTCTTGGCTTCTAAGTATTCTTCATGTGTTTTGCCAGGCATATATAATTTAACTTCTTTGTCATCAACCATATGTGTGTGCATATGTGTACCTTCGAGTCCCATTTCTTTTGCTTTTGCTTCAGCCTTTTCAGGTGATGTATAGAGGTCCTGCATAGCATATTGTTCTATCTGCTCTTTTGTCATCTCTTCCTGAACTCTTGGTTTTAGCATACCCATGTCTTTATCTTCGTCATGAGCACCCATATCCTTATCTTTATCATGTACGCCCATTTCTTTTTCTTTATCTAAATGTGCACCCATGTTCTTTTCTTTGTCTTTACCATGTTTTCCTGGCATATTACACCTCGTTTATAACCCGACATCTCGGGCATTTTATTTCAACTCCTAGAAAACCTTGATTTGTAGATTTTGCTAGCAATTTATTACAATTGTAACACCTAATATCTCGTTTGACAAAGGTTTGTACTTGTTGTATGTCGCTTTGAACGACTATTGATTGAACTTCTGTCATTTGCTACTTAACGGGTGTCCTTTTGGAAATAAGTCTGTGTCGTGTTTACCACTTCTAAATCTACCATTTCTTAAAGCGTAGAGATAAGAATTTACTCTTGCTAAAGCCCATTGTTCTTTTGATTTAACACTAGGTCTTACACTTCCTGGATTTGTTCTATAGGCTCCAATACCTCTGTTATACACAACACGTAGTGTTCTCATATTTGTTCTTTTTGTTGTACCACCATACTTTTCGTTATGGTCTTGCACTTTCTTTTTTAGTGCTGCATCTCGAGCACTATACTCTATTGCTTCTTGTTGTTCCGAAGCTGGTTTGTTTTCTAATTGATTTCTTTTATTTCTAGCCCAAGATTGACCAGGGTCACCACCCCACATTGCCCAAGCTATTCTGCCATTACTCGGATAACCTTTCTCTCCTGGTCTGAACCCTTCTGCTTTTTTGTCTACTTCGTGTCGGGAGAAAAAACTGTGCATACGCTTCACGGTGCTTGCTGAAAGATTCTCTCTGTTTTTCAATTGTCTTGCTCTCGCTATGCCAACCTCTGTGCCACCCCTTCCATGTTCTCTTCTCCATTCTAATGCTTTCTCTCCTTCTTTAGCCATTGCTTCAGTAGGTCTTAAATCCAACTGACTATTTAATGTAGTCATTTCTTCAGCATCTTCAAGTATTGGTTCTTCTCCTAAACCTTCTTGCTCTGGTGGAGATTGTAAGTCTGTCTGTATTGGAAAGTGTAAGTTTTCTCTTATTGCATTTTGGTCCATTTGTGTCGCATCTACAACACCTTTAGAAACAGCATCTACAAACAATTGATTTAATTCTAATTTTTGGTCATCTGTCATTGGGTTAAATCTAAATTTTGGCATCTCATTGACATCACCATAGTTGATTTGCACAAGTCTTTTTATTAATTGCTCATTCATAACAATCTCTTCTATATCTTGTCTTAGCTTACCAAGAACATATAAGAAAACATCAAAGTGCACTTTAGCTTGTCCATATGCACCAAATTGACCTTCGCTTACTAATCTATCAGGGATAAGAATAGAACGAGCAATAGATTTATCATAATAATTAATTGCAGTTTTAAAGTCATCTGTTGAACTCCTTGATGGCTCTAAGAAATCTATGTCAAACTCATCTATTCTGTGAGTTATTGATGTTTTTGCTGTTAAGTTATCAAGTATCTTTCTGAGATTAACTGTTGTGTTAGGGTCATTGTTTTTATACTTTCCGACAACAGTTGGGTTTGCAAAGCGTTCTAAATAAATATTCCAAAATTTAATAATTGTATCTTTTGACCAAAAAGCTCGATAAGCTGACCTTAAATCTGATGAGCCATAATGATTGCCAAATTCTTTATTGTAGCTAAATAACAAAAATTTATTTGTAGGTAATTTTTGTTCTAAACCTTCATAAGTATAAATTATGCCTTTCTTTCTTAGGTTGCTATATCTGTCTACTTTAAATTCATAAAAGTGTGGTCTTTTTGTTTTAAGGTTTTTTAACCCTACCTTTTGTGGATATTTACCACCTTCAAATAAATGATAATTTATTTCTGTTATTGAATAACCAAAATCAAGTGCTGACATTATCTGAAACAAAGCATCATTCATTGAGCCTTCCATAGTTTCAAAACAATGATTAACAAAGTCTGCTATTTCTTCATCTTTCTCTGCACTAGAAGCAGGAACAATTTTAAAATTAGGCGCTAAAGTTGCAAACTTTTTTAGACTTAAACATGATTTTACCATGTCATCTATTCTCATTTGGTCATAAATTTGCATACCTTTTCTTGAAATTAAAGTATCTGGGTTGTAGGGTATGATTCCGTTATTGTAAGAAAGCTTAGATTCTGAACTAGCTAGCTCATTATACCTAACTTTCGGTGGTTCTAATTTTTGAAATATTTGCGTAATCTTGTCAAGTAAAGCCATTTCATTATAGTTTATTTGATATCGTGTGTAAAGTAAAGTTTAAAAGGGCATATTAGCTGATATTCTATCTCCAAAAATATCTACTGGTGACATTGCAGCATCACCTTCTATTGGCATCTCGCATACTGCATACCTCAAAGCGTCTACACAGTGGTCAAAACCGTTGGTGTTATATGTTTCAATATTTTTTTTATCAACTAATATTTGACTCATAGTTTTAAAAGTGTAAGGGCAATCTTCTGTAATATATAGTGTTGGCTTACCTGTGTGTTGCAGATTAGCTAATCTCATGTGTAATTGCTGTGTACCATAAATCCTATCGTTATTAGCTTTGTGCATAATACAACCTTCTGACTCAAATATTTCTGCTATTGATTCGCCTTGATTGTGTCTGTTCCACATTGATACGTCAGATGGGCAATTATAAGCTTTTATATTATTAGCTTTTTCCATATCAAGTATGTTTTTTGCTACCTCATTTGCTGGCATTTGTAAACCTTTATTGCTACCATCAGCAGTTCCAACATACTCTTTAAAACAAATTAATTCTTTATCGGCAGTATAAGCTAACCAAACTGCTGCAAAAGGAGCAGAAAATCCGTAGTCAAAACCTCTAATAATTATATCGTTTTCATTTGGTTTGTAGCTTGACAACAAATGTGTGTTTACCGACAACTCGGGAAAACAGGTACCTTCAATTTTAGTCCAGTCGCCATAGCGTAAAGCTTGATAAATTTTATCTCCCTGCATTTTCAGTCTTGCTTCGTATTGTGGGTCATTTTGTTGCAAATGTGGATTATCGTCAAGATTTGCAGGTATAAACAATCTTTTTAATTTTGTTTCTTTATCTTGATGTATTTTGTATGGACCTATTTCTACAAATCTATTTCTAACCCAGTCAACATATTTGCCAACAGGTGTGCCTGTGCATCTTACTCTTGGTATTAGTTTTGGATTTGTGCTACGACATCTTGCATGTAAGTATAAATATTGTTCTTCTTCAAAAGAAGTGATTTCATCAAAGAAAACACCAGCAGAATACTCTTGTCCATCATGTTGATATTTGTCATTTACTGTTTCCATGTGAGAGAAAAAAATTTTACCACCTGATGGAAATTGCCAAAAAGATTGATGTTGATTCCATTTTGCCCCTAGTTTGCTATATAATTGTTGTGAGTAATCTATAAGCTGTCTTAACTCTCTAGTTGTCCTACGAAATACAACTGCTTTTGCATCTTCGTACATCATTTGTCTGCAAGCGTCTATTAGCAATACTGATGATTTGCCACTACCTGCGCCACCAAGATAAGCAACTTCAAAGATTGCTCCACTTTTTAAAAACTCTAATTGTTTAGGTGTTGGCTTCCAGATAACATTAGTGTTCTCTGATTTCATCAATGTCTGGCTCATAGGCACTCATCTCTGGGACTTCAATAATATTTTGTATTGTGTGTTTGTTTTCTACTTCTGTTTTTATTGTATAACCTTTATCTTTACCTTGTGTTTCTAAATAAAACCTTATGCTTGGATAATGCTTCTCATTGATAAGTTCAAGTAATTTAGACTCAGCAAAGTCTACAACTTCATCACGACTTTCGTCTAATTTTGTTTGTAATTTTGGATAACTTTTAAGTCTTTTGTAAAAAGCAGCTCTTGAAATACCTGCTGATTTGCAGATTCTAGTTACAAAACCTTTATGTTGGATTATAAGCTCTTCTAGTTTTGTGTTAGAAATTCTATGTGCCATACAAATATTTTGTTTGTTTAAAATTATTTGTCAAGTTTTTTGCAGAAAACTGGCTCGCCTTTTTCTAATTTTTGATTATATCCAGCATGATACATAATGTTTACAAGCCTATGATTTGGTACGGATTGATTACTTAGATTAATATGTCGTCTTATTTTTTTTAAATCCGAGGCATTAATATAATTAAATTTTTTAAGATAATTGTTTAACTTATCTTTATTTTTATCTTTCAAGGTTTCATAATAATTTACTTTTGTCATTTGACCCCTAAATATGTTTTCTAGTGATGTGCAATAATCAACTATGTTATATGCTCTTGATGTATTTATATTTTTGTTACCACATATATATGCCATATTCGGTGTTGTTAACAAATCTGATAGTTTTTGTTTTTGTTCTTCAGTATTGTTAAACAATTGCCACGATTCTTTACCAAGTAATTCTGGCATTGTTGTAGTATTTGGCACGATAGTTGCAAGACCCAACATCATGCTTTCAAATATTGATATACAGAATGTTTCATATTGTGAATTAAAAGTGTTTGCATGACATTTTTTTAACACGTCATAATATTCTTTTTCTGTTTTACAGTCGTAAATTGTTGTATAAGGTCGTTTATTTACTTTTTCAATATTGCTTGTACCAACAGGACAAACAGCTACATTAAAGTCATGTTTTTTATAAAGTTCGTCAAATATTTCAAAAGTTGTTTCCCAGTTTTTATATGCTTGTAATCTATGATTGTAACAAAATGTAAATTTATCAAACCTTTTGCGTTGACTGTTATTGTCTATGTGTTCGTCATTCCATAATCCCATATGTAAAACTTGCCCATTTACCTTGTCAGTAAATTCTGGCATGTATTTTGCTATGTTGTCGTACACCATGTCTTTTGTATAGTTTGAATTGTAAATATTTACGTCTGCTAAGACATCACCTATTATTTGCCAATACACCCATTGCATTTGATTTTGCATTGCATAAGGTAAAGATTCATGATGAATCCAATGATGTTGATTTATAACATTAATGTTACTTGCAAAGTGTGTATCTAAACATTTAAGCTGACCTGTTACTTCTGGAATTTGATTATAGATTGTAGATATGCTGTATTTTTCTACAACATCTTTGTACCACTCACCATTAAATGTTATATTGTTAAGTTTTTTTGCTAAGGGTATTTGATATGGTATACGTTCTATATTTGGATTATCAAACAATCCATCTTCATAATATTTAAAATGTTTTACAGGAAACGGTATTACAAAATAATACTCAGGAAACATTTCTGTAAATACTTCTAAGATTTTTTTTATGTGAACGTAGTTAGAATCTTTGTTAAGATTTTCTACTGACCACATTGGATTTACTAGAATTACCAAGCGCTTTCTCCAATAAGTAATCGACAATTTGGTCGTCTGTATCAAATCCAAATTCGTATTTTATTGCTTGTATTTTGTCAAAATGTTTTGCATATTTTGTTGGATTTGTATATAAAAATATTAGTTTTTTTTGTTGGTCTGTTGCTTCTATGCCAGTTGTTTCTCTAACACTTTGTATTTCTTCAATAATGTCTTCGGTAGTGTCTGTAAAATCAAAGTCCCATTCATCAAAGGGCAAATCACTTACTTCCATTTCTAGTAAAAATTTATCCCATATTGCTTCTTCTGAGAGCTTGTTATCAATAATTCTATACATGGCTGCCTTTTCTTTTGACAGCTTTACAGTAACTGTTGGCACTTTTTCTAATCCAAGTTCTTTTGCTGCTTTCCATCTTGTATGACCTGCAATTATTACATTATCTTTATCTACTATAATCGGTTGATTGAAACCAAACTCTTTTATGCTTTTTGCAACTTTTTTTACTGGTTGATTTTTTCTTGGATTTTTGTCATATGGTTTTATTTCATCAATCGGTTTTGTTAAAACTTTCATCATCTATAACTCCCTGTATAACAAGAAAGCTTATAAATAAGTAATACGCTTCTTGCCATAAATCTATATTGTATTTATCTTGAAATTGCTGTGCTCCTCTTTGATGTAATTCTGTGTGCATTTCTCTACTTAAAGGCACACAAGTAAAATGTCTTGAATTAGGTTTGTTTCGGTTTGCACCCATTCCAAGAGCATGTAAATGATGAGGGTCAGATACATGATTACCAGATACGCAACACTTTTTACCTCTTATAAAATCTACATATTCTAAAGAATATTTTTTTATAAACTCATTGTTCATTTCAAAACCTCTATTCCAAGTCTTTCCTACGATAAATAACTCCACATATCTGGCATTTTTCCAATATGATTTTTGGTGAAGTGCAGTCTATAGGATTTATACACTTGTCATCTGCAACTTGTCCTTTTAATTCTTTTACATTATTGTTGAAGTCGGCACGACTTGCTGTCGAAGCCATATCAAGGAGGGACTGCTTTAAGTCAGGCTCTTTTTTTACAACAGGCAGTAGTCGCACCAACCGTTCATAACTAAGTGTGTCCATAAGTTTTGGTGAGTTTTGCAGATAAGCTGAAAATTGGTCATAGATTTCCATATCTTGTCTTGCAGTTTCTCTAGCTATTGCTACATTATCTAAGAATTCTGACCAAGAAGAAACCCAACCATCATAACCTACATAAAGTTTTTCAACTTTGATTCTCTTGAGCCACATACCTCTTTCTAATCTGCCTTTAAGAATTGCTAAATTAACATCTTTTAAATGCTCTAGTATTGGTTCTAGTTTTTGCCAATTCTTAATTGCGTTATCTTCAGTAGTCGCTATCTGTGTCATGCACGCTCCCAGATAAATTGTATTTTGTTAAAGTTTTAGTAACTTTTTCTCTGTATCTTTCTCTTAACTTTGATAGCACTCTGGTACGGTTTGGTGTTTTTGGGTCTGCTTTATGCCACAAGTTTACCAAATTTAGACCTTCTTCTATAAGTCTTTCTTCTATTTCTTTATCTGAAAGTAGAGTATCTTGTACTTCGTTTGTTGTCATGGCTCCTCCTTATTATAAATTTATTTAAAAATCTTTTCAACCTACTTGTAAAGTTCTTCGTATTCTTTTTTCGATATAATGTAACCATCTTTATCACGATACACCTCATCATCAGACATGTAGACATGTCCTGATATATTGTTTTTAATGTCATCATTCCAACCCTCATTATTAAGCCATTTTTGTGGATAAGGAACATACTTTTCTTCTCTACTATCAAATAATTTATTAAACTTTTGTGCTAGTTCTTCTGCCGACAACTCGGTATCTATTTTAGTATAAGCTTTTAACGCAGATGGTTTTTGTATTTTCCTACCTCGTAACTTTGACCAAAACTTCTCAAAATCTAATAAATCTCTTTGGTATATATATTCTTTTTTATTATTCTTTTTTATAGTATTATGTATGACATTTTTGTCATGGTCCCTTATGACAGTTTCGTCATACCCTACTGACATTTTTGTCGCTACTATATACAACTTTCTTTTACTATCCTCTAAGATTTCTTTTCTTATATATCCGTATTCTTCTAATTGTGCCAAAGCTCTTTGAACAGTTCTTTCTGTAGTTTCAAAGTTCTTAGCAAAGTAAAAATTGTTTGCCCAGCAATAGCCTTCTTTGTTTGCTAACGCTGTAACTTCACAATAAATCAGCTTAGAGAAAGGACTTAGCCTTTTGTCGTACCTTACCTCTGCTGTAATTATTGCATAATAATTTGGTTTTTCCATATCAACCTCCACCTCTATAATCGCATATTGATTTTTATCTGTCAAGGAGAAGGGTAGTGGTGGTCCAATTGTGTTTAGAGGTTAGATATATTTGGCACTACCCCTCACTAATAACTTAACACATTAAATTTCATAAAGCATTTTTTTAAATCTTTTAGCTCTTTCTAGCACAGCATCATCATCTTCTCGGGCAAAGGCAATACACCAGTCAACTGCTCTATTCAAGACGTTCATGTTAGTTATGAGTTCATCTTTAGACAGTTCTTCGGTGCTGTTAAATTTAGGTAAGCTTTGGGGACCTGCATCATATTGCTCTACAAAATCTCCTGTTGATTTACTAATCATTTTATCTTTGTCTTCTGGCGTGTTGTCTAGTCCTTGTATCATATATACATTGTCGTTTGTTTCGCTGTCTACAAGATGTGTGTATGATAATTGAACCACATCACCAGCGTCAAAAACTACTGACTGACCAGACTTTTTAGAATACCAGTAAGCTTGACCATTAACTTCAATGCCGTTTTTAGTCTTACCAATAACCTTATCAATTGATACTGTTCTTGTGCCTTCATCTACTTTTTTCAAAGCCATTATAGTTCCTCCTCATAATTTATTGGTTCTTCCATGTCCCCATTGTCAAGGTCCTCTTGTGCTTGAATACAAGCGTCTTTCCAATCAAGACCATCTTCATGCAATTGTTCTGCACGTCCTTCTAACCATTCTTCTTTGTCCCAGCTTGCCATTGTTGTGTACCTCCTTGTTTTTTCTTATACCAGTAAGCTTTTCTGGTAGCTCTTGCTCTTTCGACTCTTTCTCTTTTCTTCTTAGCAGAGTCAGTCTTTAGATTGTTGTGAAACATTTTTCTTCCTCCTTAATGTTTTGTTTCTTTCTTTAGTTGCTTTCTTTCTTTTAACTTTCATACCTTCTTCGTTTTGGTCATGTTGTTGTCTAAAAAAACCAGACCCTTTACTAAGATTTTCTTTTTTTACTGCCATCTTAATATGACGCCTTTTTCCAGCAGTTTATCGAATATCTCTTGTTCTTGTTCTGGCTCTACACCTGCAAGTGTATCTACATAAAAGCTACATAATCGTTGTCTTAACTCATATGAATTATTAACAACAAAACCAAAATACTTAGTTCTTGAGAGTTTTTCAAAGAACTCTGTCACAGAGTTTGCTTCGACATCTACTGGACTTTGAATACCATATGTATATCTCATACCTCTTACCTCCATAATTAATTATATACATTCGTCAACTACTTGTCAAACATAATAAATGTTGTAATGTATACAAATGAAAACAACAATATTGGAAATAGAAAAGCAAAGGATTTTTGATAATATGTCATACAGAGAAATAGGTGAGAAGCTTGGAGTTACAAAACAATATTTATCTTTTATTTGTAACAAAAAGAAAAACTCACCAGAAATAATACAACGTAAATTGTTAATTGAATTTGATAAAATTAAAGATAGTTATGAACTTAACAATCAAATTAGAATTAAAAGAAAATTGTTAAAAATCACTCAGGCTCAAATTGCAAAACAAGTAGGAACTTTTGCTTCAGTTGTAACGAGAATTGAAAATGGTGATTTAAAACATTCTGTTTTTATCAAACGTATTGCAGATTATTTAGAAGTGTAACCTCTGCCTTCAATAAGACAGTCATAACCTTTTTGTTTATTTGGAATAAACAGATGTTGTTGCACGTTAAAGAAACCATTTGATTTTTCATATACTACACTTATGCCACGTTGTGTGTTATCAAAAGGAGAATATAAACCTCCAGGCATACGAGATAAATCTGCAAGACAACCATTTGCAAAACCACCAAGTAAAGAACCGTCAAGTTGTGTTGCAACTGTCATATCAAATCTATGATGATGACCAAAGACAATACTTCGATTATAGTATTTTAAATTTACATTTGCTATGTGCTGTGGTGTAGCAAAGCCTCTTTTTTCATGTCCGTGCATATAAAAAAGTTTTTTGTTTAGTGTAAAAGGTGTTGATACATTTCTTACTTTAAATTTTTTAAATTCTAAAATTTGATGTATGTGCAATCTATTCGCTAGAAAAGGCGCTAAAGCGTTACAAGCAGAAAGTATCTTTTTTTGCATACGCTGCTCATGGTTACCTTCAAAGAAATATATATTTGTTTTTTTTGCTATATGTCTTAAATCATTTAAAAATTCTACTCCCTCAAATATTTCTATTTCTATGTTTGAAGATGTCATATCTGGGGAAAAGGAGCTTATAGGATAGTAGTCAAGCAAGTCACCACCAATAATGATATTGTCTTTATCGGTAAGTTTCATATCCTTGATAATTTCCATAGCCATTGCCAAGGCTTTTTTATCCTCATAAGGTATGTGTATATCAGAAATAAACACCGTCCTAGTGTGAGTTCTTTGTATTTTCATTATCCTTCAAAGAATTTTGTTATAATTTCTATACCTTCGCCATTCTTGACCATATCTGTTGACAATTTTAACACATACCAACCTAATAAACAAGCATTATTGTATTTTTCCATATCTTTAAAGTATGTAGATGCTCTATTGTGCCTACCATAAATCCAAATACCACCTTCAACTTCTACTGCTAACTTTTCTTTTAGAAATGCTAAATCGAATCTCCATTTTCTTGTTGGGTGAAATTTATGTTCTTGAACTGGTATAGGCAAATCTGTATTAGTAATTTGTTCAAGTAATACTTTAGGATAATCTATTTTTGGTTTCTTGATACGAATTGTTGTTGGCATTGAGTTCTTTGGAGCTCTACCCATTTTTCAAATCCTTCGGCACGTTTCTCTGCAATCCTATTTGCCTCTAGTTGTGCTTCAGCCATTTTTTCTAATGACCTTGCAATTGTTCTAACAAGCTCTGTGCTACCGTTACCGTTATTGTTTTGTTGTTGTTTTAACACAAGCCATACTATAACAACTAAAGCAGGTGCTTGTGCAAACATTGCTAACAGTTCAGTTTCCATTTAACATCTCTCTCAACATACTATTTTGCTCTTGGCAATTCTTTAAGTCTATCACAGAATTGATTGCGTCAGTATTTTTAATGCAAAGATACCCCGATATCTCGGCAGGACACTCAACAAACTCAACTCTGTGATATTCTATCATTTCTGGCAACTCTCTCTTAAATTTGACAGCGTTAGAGCACGATACAAGCGATAAGAGCATCAAAGCTATGATAATATATGCTTTTGCAGACAGACGCTGTATTTGCCCTGTTTCTGTGCTTCTGTGTTGATTAGTCATTATCTACCCTGTCCTCGATAGGCTTTGAAACTGTTTTTCTTATTTTTTGACATTGATGATGTTTTAACACGACACTTACGACCAGCGATAGAAGTTTTTTTGTCTTTTCGTTCATGTTTTATCTCCGACTTATAAGTTTTTCTTTTCTGTGCCATTATCTTGCAAGTGGATTAGATGTCTGTGCTTTTAACTCATCAAGCTTGGCTTCCAATACTTCTAATTTTTTATCTATTATTGCAACTTCTTTTTGTAGCTTCTCTACAGTATCACTACCGACTGCTGCTGATACTGCATCAAGTCTATTGTTAAATACACCCCAAGCATAAAAGCCACCACCTATTGTCATAACGACACCAATTATCATTGCATATTTTTGTAAAGTTTCTATCATCTTACCTTCCTTGTAAAATTCTAAGTTCTTTTTCTAGTATAACTCTTTTAAGTGTAGCTTGTCTAATACGTTCCTGATAAATATATAGTGGGTCTTTCATAGCGACTTGTTGCATTTTGTTTTCTGCATAAATTTGTTTGCCACCCAAGGTTCTAAAATCTTCGTAAACTTTATTTTGATATATCTCTCTATTATCAACATACTGTTTATAATATGATGATAAATCAACTTGTTTTGATTCCATAACTTTAGCAGCAATAACATTTGTAGCTGCTAATTGTTTATCTACACTCTTTATTGTTTTTTTAATTTGTTTTTCTATATTTTGAACAGTAACTTCTACTTTTACTTCTGTGTCTTCTACAGCTTCCTGTTCTTCTGTAGATTCGGCAACTACTTCAGTAGCTGGTTCTTTTTCTGATTTAGGTTCTTCTTTGACTGTTTCCATATTGGAATTTTGAGCAGGTTGTGCTTCTTCAACAAACTCTTCTTCAATTGCTGCCACAGACGGCTCATTACTAACTTCTTCTTCTTCAGGTTCTTCAACAATTTCAGGTCCTCCAAATACTTGTAATATTTCTACTTCTTCAAATTCTTCTTCGAGTTCTTTTGCTGTTTCTATAACTTCAATAAACTCTTCTTCTAAAACAACCATTGGTAAAAACTCTTCTATTAAAGGCATCTCAATAAGTTCTTCTATGATTTCTGGTTGTTCAAATAGTTCTTCCCATTCTTCAAACTCTTCTATAACTTCTTCTATTTCCTCTATCGTTTCTTCAGGTATAACAGTATTGTCATATGTCATTGTTAGTTTTGCCCCTAATAAATTTGGTCCACCCATGTTTACAAAACTTCCCTCATCTACACCTTCCCATTCCCAATAGAATTGATTACTACCTTGTCCAGAATATGTAACTGTGTCTTCATATTTAAAAGCATTATTGCCATAACCAGAATCATCATTTCTAGTTTGATTTACTATTGCAAGTGTATTGCCATCTTCATCTAGTATTTTTACAGTTGTTGTATAACTGTCTTGCCCTGCTCTATGCTGACCACATTGATAAGCAGAACCAGTCCACTCACAGTTTTGCACTATTGTGGTTGAGTTAAGAGTTACGCCATTGTCTAATTTATCTTGCGTTGTTGTATCGTCATTTGTTACAATGTTAAGTAATGTACCCGTATAGTTTATACTTCCTGTACCTGTTGTTTCTATCTCTTGTCCCCAGTTTCTTATGGTTCCTTCAACATTAAAACCATTAGTTGTTACGTTAGGTATTGAACTGTCGACAGATTGATAATTACTAGGATTGTTACCAGCATTTGGTAATAAGTTGTCTGTTGTGATTACTTCTGCTGTTACTGCCCATGCTACTAAAAAAACAACTATAGAAACATAGAGTAATCTAATCATCATCTCCATATAAATCATACTCCGAATCTACTGGTACAAATTCTGTTTTATTGTCGATTGCGTGTCTACGTTTAAGCTTCTGTATGTATTGGTCGTAGTCTGGTCTTTCTACATCATACTTTTCCCATTGCTTTGTTGCATCTTCACCTATCTTGCCTTCAAACGGGCAAGGTGTACCTGCGTGTTCCATTGCTGAAAAGACTCTATCGTCCTGACACAGAATTGCGATTGATGCAACTCGCATATTAAAATCGTAGAGGAGCTTTGAAAGTTTCATACGTTCACAATTCTCGTCAGTAACGTAGGTCCCACCAGACACACCAAACCCTGTAACTTGTACGCCACCACTTACACCAACTATACACAAATCTTGTGAGTAAGAACTCATAGATGGGGCAGTCGCAGTTCCGACTGGTATTTTAGAATTTTTGGTCGTATTAGTCGAATTATTGGTAGTTGTGTTAGTTTGTCCACCACTATAAGTGTTATTAGTAGTAGAAGTATACCCACCAGATATAGAAGTATTGCTACCACTAGTATTGGTTTGGTTACTTGTAGAGTTATCGGTGGCATTTGCCCCAAACGTCAAGAATAAAACTAATGCAAATACCCATAGGCTACTCCTCATTCCTTATTTTATTAAGTTCTTCAGCTAGAGAATCGTTCTCCTTGTTCTGTATTCTGTATTTCCAATCTTGTATCTTTTTTTCTTTTTTCTTTTCGTGCTCTAATATTGCTATTTTGTCTTCTAAAGAAGAGACTTGCTGCTGTAATTTTCCTACCTTACGCTTTTGCATATACTCCTGCATTGCAGCAAGTCCCTTGCTTAACAACCTTGTTACTATGGAAGAAACAATTTTACTAATCATTAGCATTTCTTCTCTTTA
>JAYJLX010056180.1:0-10403 GCA_036873525.1 Chalinula nematifera | reverse complement strand
AACGGCCATTTTTTCCCTATCTTAATACATTGTTAATTTGTGCACGTGTAAAAAACGTGGGCGCGGTTGCAGCTGGGAAATTGCAAAATCAAAGAGATTTTACTGATAAGATAATCTACAGAGCATAAGCACTGTCCCAGGTAATAAGTGGCCTGTGGTACTTAATATATTGTGTATGGTAAATTAATGCGCAATAATTGCCTATGAATAGTAATTAGTAAATCCTCAACTCAAATGTGAATGTGCTTCAATATTATTGGTTGTGGTACTCGACTCAGTTTGCTTGACATTTTAGATGTGAAACACAATCACTGTCATTTTCAGAGCCACTACCTGAGTCATCGTTAGGACAGTTGCTTTCCACCGGATCTACAATTTTATTGTATTTAATTCCTTTTTTTGCCAACAAATAGGCATTACTAAAGCATGCTACTCTACTACGCCCTACACATGAACGCCTTGTTCTCTACTGTCAAGTATTTTGCTTTTAAAGGCTGGTTCACAGAATGCACTGGAATTTTCTGAATATTTTTCTGTGATCTTGACGCAGATAAGACAACAGAATAGAACAAATTTCAATTCCTGTGTCTTGCATAATGTTCTAATGTCATTCTGTGAACCAGCCTTAACGCTAAAATCATGCATAGCAATGAACTGTTCGGTGCTACTCAACTCTACTTCTAGTAACTGCTGTTATCTATGGTGGAAGTACTCAGATATTATTGTGCTAACTACTTGGCACTACTCATGCCTGACTCTTTCCTACTTGACTTTTATTTAGCACTCTACTGCACTGTCAAAGCTACTGTCAAAACTACTGTTACATGTAGTAGCTGCTGTATGGTTTAGCATGTTAGCAACTGGATAAATCTGCTGCTCATTGTTACTTAGTATTTACTGTATTGTACTTCACTAGTGCTGTATAGTACTTCGCTAGTATTGTGCAGTTACCCTACCCCTTTCTCTTAAATGTTTCTAATTGCTGGCACAAGTCACACCCTTGTGTATGCTTTACTTTTACTTTGAGAGTATTGAGTGTTATTATAATTAAATCCTTTGTTTTTTATTAAATTTGTAGCATTTCAAGTATGGGACTGAATTGTTATCTTTATGCTCCTAAAGATGATGACAAACATCGAGCCATGTGGCGAGACCTTTATTCAGATGATGAATCAGGTAATAATAGTTAAGGAGTATTTTATGAAAATATTATTATGATCAGTATTTTATTACTGCATTCCACATCAATTTATAAAATTTATGGACACCATTAGCTGTATTCCTGAATAGAATTTGACAAGTAATGTATTAGTATCAACCAATTCTTACTTATTGTTATAAAGTTGTTATTAACCTTAGCATGGGCGGACGGGTTCGTTTGTGTGTGTATTACCACATAATCTCTGTGGACACTTCATAGCTCACTGATGCTTTATTGAAGGTGCTTGATGTTCATATTTTTTAAGACATGGCCAAGATAAAGATAAAGGTCTTTGAGTATTTCGATCAATAGGCTTGTACATGTAGGTCTCCATTTTTTTCAGACTACGCCCCTTAAGCACATGTTTTGAAAGTTATTAGTTACACATACAATTTTTTATCATAATTATGGTCTCTGATGGCTTGGATGATGTCTATGCTGGCCCTGGTAAGGCCCTAGAAGTTACAGAACATGGTGTGAAGGCTTTAATCTTCTGCTAGACTGTATGTTCGAGTGAGAGTGCATCTTGTTAGAAAATGGTGGAGTCTATCTCAATAATGAAACTGATGGTTTGCTGCACAAGTTTACTATATGCTTGTAAGGTTTTATTTAGTCCAGTTGGTTGTTTAAGTGTGAAGAATCTTTATTCTAAAAGAATCTACAGTGTACGTTACATGGTTTCATGGTTATGAAACATTCAAACAATCATTGTTCTCTACTGTGTTATACTCAGCTGTCTTAACTTATTTATATAGATGTAAATAAAAAAGGTTTCAACAAAAATTATGACAGCTGGAGTATAGCACAGTAGGGAAGAATGACTGTTGGATTTTTCTTTACCACGAAACAATTACAAAACGATCGCTATGTTCAATGAATATAATATAAATGCAATGATTGTATATGTACTAGTACTAGTAGTCCTAATTTTCAGGGATTATTAGTGTACCAACCATGTCTTCTAATAATTATCCTAAGGTGCACCTTTGATAGTGTGGTGTCGTTTTAGCTTGTGTACTGTTGCCCCTTTACCAAACTAATACTCTAAGAAAGTAATAACTTTATACTCACACTGCATTGTATATACAGTATAGTGCGACAGAAAAAGCCAAGTAGGGCAAAGAAGGATGAGTAGTGCAAAGTAGTTAGCACCCTAGTACATGTACATGTACCTAAGTACTACCTGAAAGTACAGTATGTGTCAAAAAAAGTGGGCACACTGCACCATAATTACTGATTACAGTACAGTAATTACTTGAGTAATAAAAACAGTACTTTATCCAGCTGCTACATGTTTAAAAATATAGCAGCTGTTACATGTTACAGTACTTTGACAGTAGTTTTGACAGTACTTTGTAAGGTAATTACAGTGGGTGCTGGTGCGGTGGGTGGGTGTGGTGGGTGGGTGTGGGTGCTGTGCGCCCACTTTTTTCCACGCATACGCATGTTGAATGGTAATACCACAAAGACATTAGCACAGTGGAACGTGTGAATTACCTACTGTAAGTAGATTGACAGTAGCTACTCAGTAGCTACTTTAGCTTTTTTTTTTGCACTATACTGTACTATCACATCCTGAACACAGCTGTCCTGATAGCTTTATTACTACCGCTGGTTGCAGACAATCCTGCTAGCCTTTGTCGCAGATGCCATAGCCCAATTAGTACCCTTATGAGGTGTGTGGCACTGCACTATTTAGCTTGCTTGAGTTCTTTACATCACACTTACAGTACACACAACTGTTCTGATAGCTTTATTACTACCGCTGGTTACAAACAATCCTGCTAGCCTTTGTTGCAGATGCCATAGCCCAAGTAGTGCCCTTATGAGGCCTGTGGCACTATTTTTGCTGCACTATTTAGCTTCTTAAAATTTCACATACAATTCCCCTCAAAAAAAAAGTTGCCGTCACGTCTTCATTTCGTACTACGAAATGGTTGTACTATTATTATGCTATAGTGTTGTAATCAGCTGTCATAATTCTCTATTATTTACCTATACTATTGGTAACCGAACAGTTTAACACATAAGTTATGACAGCTGAGTGATAAAATTGTAATAAAAAGCGACCTTAGTATTAATATGCTACAAATATGAACCGAATACGCGACGGCACCTTTTTTTAGGGCTACTGTACACTCCATATCCTTCCACTAATTCTTTTCTTCTTAAAAACAAAATTTCATCTTAATCACCAGGGTACAACATGAGTTTAGCAGGTTATTCAGTTATATTACACAATACAGTTTTGATGTTTTATTTCTATGCATGCAACTGAGTGTCCTAAATACAGTACCTTACAGACGCAACTTGACGCAGGCAGAAACGTGTTATCTGAATTTTTAACAGGCTTGTTCTTCACTGTGTTATATCAGCTGTCATACATGTAGTTCTCTGTTGCAACATTCATGTATATTTGAGTTTACTTTCATAGAGAATTGAGACAGCTAGATGTAACATAACAGAGGGCCTTACACAAACACAAAAGCAAACGCAAAACGTAAATGTGTTTTAAATGCGTTTATTTTCGAGTTGCGTCTGGAAGGTACTGTATATAAATAGATTAGCCCTTGTCCTTGCGGTAAGGTGTCTTGCTCTGTTGCGTACTTGCTTAGTTGATACATTTATTTTCCTTATTTTAGAACTGGCATATTGGATATACATGTGGATGTCTATCAAAATATAACATGTCATCTAGTGTATTGTTATTGTGAAAAACTCCAAACACCGCTTGTCAACCTCTTACTATTTATGAGACACATGTGGTGTGATTATGTATGCAGCATTATTTATTATGTACTTAATGTTTATAATTACATGAGAGACTTGTATTAAATTTGCTTTTGTGTGAGCCGGAAGTATTAATTTTACACATGGTTTAGTGGAGGTGCTGCTTTGTTGAGCGACTGGAGTGAAAGTCTGTGGTGTTTGCTTTCAGTGATAAACATAGCAATATTATGAATTGGATACATGTAATGTATCAAGGTGTGCTAAACTATGGACAAATCTTATTTCCTTGTTTTGGTTGGATTTGTGTTGGCTTTGATCTTTCATCACTAGATGGAGCGAAATCTCATTCTGAAAGTATTACAATGAAACAAGCTAACAAGTGGATGCAAATCATTTGCCACTGGGTTGCTCCTACAGTAGTAAACAAAAAAAACTTTACGTCGGACGAAACGATCAGATAAAACGATCGTAGTACGATTGTGTTAGATGGCCTTTTTCAATGCAGTGTTATATCCAGCTGTCATAATTCTTTGTTGCAGCTACACTATGATGATAGATAACTATTGCAACAAAGAATTATGACAGCTGGATATAACACTGTATAGAAACAGGCCATCGTAATACAATCATACTAGGATCATTCCGTCCCATCCGATCGTCAACGTAAAGTTTATTTTGTTTACTACTGTACATTGTAATATCTCTACATATGGGAGAATGTCAGTCATTGTCAATTCCTGGGAAGCCGATGTGATGATTACTGTTATCTGGTGGCGTACTGTAAAATCTTACCAATGCAGTTAGGTATTGTAGTTTCAGGTTTTAGTTTACCTATTCAAAAGAATAGAATTATAATTATAACGCAAAATTGGTGATGGTTACATTAGTTATCAATTAAACTGTTCTATGCAATGCCTGTTGTACAATTAACTGACTCGGCAGACTCCCAAGTGATGTACGTGTATGTTTAAGATCATCTTTTAACTCACATGGTCCTTTTCATCTAACATTAATTATAAGTACATAATGTAGTGCAATTCTGTACATGTGCATACCTGTTTAAACTCATTGATCATACAGTAGCCCTCAAAAAAAAGTTGACGTCCCGTATTCGTTTTGTTGTATGATATGGTGATTCTACTATAGTGTTGTCTCTTTACTAAGTTATATTCAGCTGTCATAATTCTCTCTTATTTAGCTATAGTATTGATAAACAAACAGTATAACACTTAGTTATGACAGCTGAGTGATAAAACTGTAATAAAAAACAACTTTATAATAACCATTTCCTAAACAATGGGCAACATCAACTTTTGTTTGAGGGCTACTGTAATTATACAGTGTATTATGTACATGTACATGTACATGGCATGCATTGTGCCTCTGGTGTATACTCACTTGCAGTGTACATTAGTACATGCACTGGGCCTCTGATGTATACTCACGTGATGTATATTTAAAATCCTTTATACCTTTTTCCAGTTTACTTATCAGATGCTCTTTTTTCTTTTTTTTTTTTTTTTAAGGGGAAATATGAAATTGCATCAGCTCTAAAAAGAGCTGCTCTTCAGCAATGCCCCACAAAATTGTACACTAATAAACAGCAATTATACACAAAATACAAGAAGCAATTAAAAAGCAAAATAAATTATGTAAGAAATAATACAAGTTTGCACGTGTAATAAAGTAAACATAAATTCAAAAATACACTAATTTATAAATTGACTTAAAAGATCTTAAAGATGAACATGAATGTAAATCAGAATCCAAATTATTCCAAACACTGGTACAGCTAAAATAAAATGAGGTACGACCAAAATTAGTACGAATAGCAGGTACGAAAACACAAAGCTTATTTCTACTTTGTCTTCCCGTAACAGAGGTGGCGAACGATATCAGATTAAACAAATACTCAGGACACAGTTTATATAGAATTCAATACGTCAACACAGCAATATGAAAAGTGCGACGAGCCTGAAGTGAAGGAAAATGAACACTCCCACCACTAAACCTTTCAATAAACCGTATAAACCGACTGTGCACAGAATCCAGTGACCTTAGAGTAGCGGAAGAGGTACCAGACCAAACACAATCACAATACTCCAAAATTGGAAGAACATATGACTTGTATAGAAGCAGCACAACGGAGACTGGAAGGGGTAACAAACGCTTCAGACACGAGATCTTCCCAAGGGCACGCTGCCTGGTATATAATACATGATCACTCCATTTCAAGTTACAATCCACAATAACTCCGAGGTACTTACATTTTGTAAATAATCATCCTGTAAGCTGAGTTTCAATAACAGACCATCAGTTCTTTGTTTAGAACCAATTAGCATTGCAGAGGACTTCGCTGCATTGATGGATAACCTATTAGCTTTCAGCTTTTGGCAAAGATTGCAAATGGCTTAGACTGGTAGCTAAAGATTTTTTTAGCCATTTGGTGGCTTGCTGCAATTTCTGCACTCTTTTTGGCTTTTGCCATCTTTGCTGTTTCCTTCCTCTCGTTTTCCCTTACTCTACTGTCTGTCTCATTGCTTTCTGCTTCATGTTCATCCTGACTCTTTTGATGTGCTATGTTGCAAAAATTTCCTATCTTTTGCTGAAGGTCATCTTGGAAATAAAATTATTCAGTGCATAACAAGTGACTATATAATCTCTTACCAAATATTTTCTGTCATATTGTACTGTCTTCTTCCAGTACCAATAACCTTTTTTTGGCTCAACAATCTAGTTTGTGAAAATTACTGACTTAGTTAACCAGTTTACTGAAGCCCAATTAAGCCATTGTTATTTAACTATTGATTTTGAAACTTGCTATCGAAACACTCAAGACACTTAAAGCACTTACCCAGTTGAAACACATGAAAACTAGTAAATAACCACCTGTGCCTAAACAAATAACCAGTTGCAACATGACTACGAATGCACCACGTGCATAATTAATTAGTAGTTAGTATTTGCAGGAATATGGAGGATATGAATCGCCAAAGGTCTATTTGTGACCTATGGATTGAAGAAGTGCACTCCTTAACAAATATGTACATGTATAACGGTAAAAGGAAGTCTCAGTCCTCCACTTGCGAAGAAGAGTCAGAAAATTTCTCAAGCCAGCAGATTCCACATGACGTGGGTGTCTGCCAGGTTTGGGGCGAAGTACTTTTTCCTGTACTTAAGTACATTACAAGTACTTGTAAAATTTTTTAAGTACAAGTACAAATACGTTTTGAAAGTATGTGGTTGTACTTAATCCAAATACACCAAATTTTATTTGTACTTACTGTAGCCCTCAAAAAAAAGTTGACGTAGGGTATTCGTTTTGTATTCGTAGCGTACAATGAAATGGTCATACTAAAATTGTTTTTCATTGCAGTTTTATCACTCAGCTGTCATAACTTAGTGTTATACTGTTTGTTTACCAATGCTATACAGTAGCCCTCAAAAAAAAGTTGACGTTGCGTTTTCGTTTCGTACTACGAAACGGCTGTACTACGATTATACTATAGTTATTTTTTTTACTATGCTATATACAGCTGTCATAATTTTTTATTATTTAGCTATAGGATTGATAAACAAACAGTATAACACTAAGTTATGACAGCTGAGTGATAAAACTGTAATGAAAAACAACTTTAGCATGACCATTTCATTGTACGCAACGAATACGAAACGAATACGCAACGTCAACTTTTTTTTGAGGGCTACTGTAGCTAAATAATAAAGAATTATGACAGCTGTATAAAGCACAGTAAAAAAACAACATCATAGTATAATCATAGTACGTCTGTTTCATAGTACGAAACGAAAACGCTACGAAAACGCGATGTCAACTTTTTCGCTACTGTAAGTACATTTTTAATTACATTTTCACATATGTGCTAAACAATGTTAAACCACATGTACATGTATTAAAACTTTTTATTACAATTTTTCATACAAAATTTCAGTAATGATACGTTATCAAATGACCCTATTTTTATCTAACTACTTTTTTCATGTAATCAATTAGGCCTTGGCGATAGTATCGATAGTGGTAATGTCACGATAGAAACCAACTATCACGATCACGATAGTGAAATAATCAACTATCACGATTATAGTATCAACTGTCACAATAATAATGACACAATATGTTCACGCATGCGCATATTAGTTTTTGTGCAGCTGCAATGTTGTTTGGCATGTTTGTTTAGTCAAGTTAAACTGTTTCTTGTCGTATGGTTTCTTTTTTCTGTTTTGATGGCTATTACTAGTTCTAGTAATAATGAGCTCCTCCCCCTTGAAGGATCCAACAGTGGTGTTTGGAAACACTTTGGCTTACCGGCAAAGGATGGCAGAATAATTCTGGAAAAAAAAGTAAAGAAACAAGGTACATTGTAAGATATGTAGCAAAGCACTGAAATACATGTATAATGGCAGTACTACTAACTTGCGTTTCCATTTAAAGGAGCATCATAAGTCTGTGTTGGAATCTTTACCTGATAGTAGCTCTAGCTCTAAAACAATTCCTCTACCTAAGAATCAGGCTATGCTACCTCAGGCTATCTCAGCTTGTCAACCAATTCCGACATTCTCAGCTAGGTGGAACAAATTGACAGACGGAATAACATATTTTATTGTAAAGGACATGCAACCTTTGGATACTGTTGATGACTGTGGGTTTCGTCACATGATCCATGAATTTGAACGTAGGTACATGCCTCCTTCCCGAAAAACAATCTCAACAAAAAAATGTTCCGAAGCAGAAGTCGATCGCATTAAGGGTCTCACTTGTACTGCAAAGTCGTTTTCCCTGACTACTGATCTCTGGACATCCCGAGCCAACCATTCGTATATTGGTGTTACAGCTCACTTCTTCACGAAATCATTTGAGTTGCATCATTATCTGTTAGAAACAAAGGAATTCTTCGAGGCTCATACAGGAGTAAATATAGCAAGTAAACTAAGAAGCATACTTGATGAATGGTATGAAAGCATGGTAACAGCTATTACCACCGACAATGGTTCCAATATCACCCTTGCTGCTCGTGTATTAGATTGGACCCAAATACCCTGCTTTTCACATACACTGCAACTAAGTGTTAATAAAGTCTTAAAGTTACCAGTAGTTAAAAAAGCTATAGGTCGATGTAAACGTAATGTAACACACTTTCATCATTCAAGCAAATCCATGTATGTCAAAAACAGAGCAGCTTGGGTCATGGACAGCATTCCCTCGTGCAGGAGGTGGCCACGAGGTGGAATTCTTCTTTCTACATGATGGAATGTACAATAGAACAGCAAAAACCATTATGTGCCACATTATTAGAAATACATAAAACTGACCTTATGCCAACAGAATCTGAATTTGCTACAATGAAGGTATTCGTTTCTGTTATGAGACCATTAGTCGATATTACAGAAGCAATTGGAGGTGAGAAGTGGATAACCATTTCCACCATACGGCCCCTTTTGCACAAATTGCTTAAATGTCATCTGGTACCTTCATCTGATGATAGGCCACTTGTGAAGACCTTCAAGGAAGCAATTTTAGCAGACCTAGAGGAAAGATATTCTGGAAACACACTTGATTTTTTTACCAAAGCTACTATTCTTGATCCACGATTTAAGGGGCTTAAGTTTCTATCTTCTGAAGAAGGTTTGGATGTAATAGCTGATCTTCAAGGAGATGTAAATTTAGTCAATGACGTAGAACTTTAATCAATTGACTCCACTGAACAGCCGTCACCTAAAAAAAGAAAAGTAGGAAAATTGATGAGTCTTTTGGAGGACATAACTGAAGTACAAAACAAAAGTGACTTACCACCCAAAAACGAGTGTTTAAATGTGGAAATTGGTCGATATATGGGGGAACAGTCGACAAATGTCTCCAGTTGATTGGTCGAAGGTAAATCAGGCCAGATATCCGCTTCTTTCGCAACTAGCTGTACGTTACCTTGCAGTACAGCAACATCCGTCCCATGTGAAAGGGTTTTTAGTAGTGCTGGCCATATCGTTTCCGAAAAAAGATCCTGCTTACTACCTAAAAATGTTCGCAAACTTGTATTCCTCGCAGAAAATCTACCATGACAGACTTTCATGTATTAATATAAGCAATATGTTAAACTTTTCATTTGTGTAATGTGTATTTCATCACTTATTCTTATATTTTTATTATATGTTAAGGAAAAACTGCGCACTATCGTGATATTATCACTATCGTGAAAATATGTTGAAAAATATCGTGATAGTGATTTTAGTACTATCGCCCAGGCCTATAATTAATGTGACATATAATGTGCAATATGTTTTCAGTTGGTATGCAATGCAAGTACTATGCAATAACTGTATGACATTCATAGTTTGTTCTACAGTAGTTATCAAAAAAAACTTTACGTTTCGTTCTACGGAAGGATCGTTTCGTTTTAAAAAACGATCCAAACATTGTCATTGTTCTCAGTTATGTTTTACTCAGCTGTCATAACTTTTT
>JAYJLX010056169.1:0-10404 GCA_036873525.1 Chalinula nematifera | reverse complement strand
TCCAGAATTCGCAGCTCCGTACTCGCAGTGGTCCGCAAAAGAATACGGATATTTATTCGGAACATGCTCGTTTAAATAAATACATAAAAACATCAGGATCCATACAAACATGAAACGAACATTTACGAATTAATCCAGCTTTTAAACTAAGAATGATAGCAGTTGACAGACTGTTGACAGCATCTAGGACCAGCCTTCTCTCCGGCTGTGGATCAACAAAAGTCCTAAAACAATGGGTTTTAAAAATACACTGAGTGTCAGTGAAACAATAAATCTACCAGAAATTATCAGGCACTGGCACATGCACCGGCAGGCACTGAATTTACTAATCTAAGTGCCGCAGCAGTCACATCCTCCTTTTTTTCCCAGCTTGCTTCCTCCCTTCTATAGTATTTCCACAGGATAAGACACATCCACTTCCCCTAACAAAAAAAGACTATCAGTCCGGGCAGTTATGAGCCAGTTCATAGCATGCAGGTTATGTTATAATGCTGATCCGATCGTGCAGCTCAGCGGAGTTGATGCGGGCAGCTTACCTTCTTTCTTTTGCATTCTACAACTCGCTCTACTTCATAAACTCCATTTCCTTCTTCAATTACAATTTCATCGTCACTTTCTTCACAACTGCTTTCGTCCCCTTCCACATATATACCGGCAATCCAAAAACATTCCTTCTTACCAAACTTCTTTCCGCCGTTGTTGATTAGTTACCATGGATAATAATCGATTATCAATAAAAATAATGGATAATTATAATAATAACTATAATTAATCCGTAATCTCGTAATATCCGAATTTCCGTTGTATGTCCACTGTTCCATTGGCATTGCTGGACATGATTAATTATTCATAATTTTTGTAAGGTTTTCTTTCAGAAAGTGTTAATAAAAGCAAGAAATAACTCGGCAAAATGTTTAGTAGAGTGAAAAACTATATGAGTGCTAAAAAAAATTACACCTCGGTAGCTGCACAAGCAAAAAAAATCTCAGGATTCAATAAAGATCCGAAATTCACTCCTACTTTTCTTGACCTGTTCTAGGTCTGTACAGAGGGATTTAGCATAGTAATGTTTCATAGATGAGATATGGACTTACCACTACGAAAATAGGGCCATAACTCAACTTTGGAGCCTAAGAACGACAAAAAGGCTCTGTACAAATCTTTGTAGGTGGAGTCTAAGGCTAAATGAGAACTTTCCACATACCATATATATCCGTTCTCCTTCTTTAAAGTTTGGCTAAAACAAATTTCCATATCTTTATATTACCAATTGTATACAAGTAACATTGTTGTGTGGGAGGTTCTATAAACAATTATTTATGAATATTATTAAGGGAATCCGCCACCTTAACACACTGCAAACAATTGATTTGTCAGTCATACAATAAACAGTATATCACATTGCTATGCAATATCACTGATACAAATGTTTTGGCTTTTTTATGACAAGTTAATGTTATAGTTTTATATTAAAAAGACTTAAGCGTAAAGTCCCATACTGCTGCCAAGTTGGCATTTGGCCACCTAGTACCCATTCCAGGGGATGAAAAGGAAATGTATCCATGCCTCACTGCTGTGAATGGTGTATTATCGTCTTGGAGCCACTCCCCACAAGTCGAAAGTCCAGTTGGAATGGCATCAAAGGTAAACCCCATGTATAATATTGTAATTAACTGGCAGGGGGTTATAGTAGTATTTGGTTTGTGTGTGTGTGAGGTGTGTATGTGCATAATACTTTACAATAGAACTTCACTGACACTCCATTGAAGTTGCCTGATGTTGATAATTCTGAGTTAGGGATTCTTGAAAATATGGTAGAAATGTAAACGAAGCACTTTGAGTGATAGTTTTCAGTGTTGACCACCAACTTCAGACCAGCCTCCTGAGCAAATGTAAATTGTCAGTCACGCCTATTTTAATGTTTTATAACAAAATGCTGCTAGGAATCCAATTAGATTATTATGCACAGGGTTTTTTATTAAAGTATAGGATATTACACTGTTGGTTATGGGCCCTGAGTTATCTCTAGGGGAGTTATTGCCCATACCACCCAGTAACAGTGTAATGTCTCTAATACCATAGCAGCAAAGAAAAAATCCATGCCACATGTGTACTTAAGTAAACAAATCAAAAACAAAGCAATGAGAGATTGAGCATCAAATTCAATAAGTGAACCACTGTGATTATGTAAACAAAGTCTGGTAACTCACCAACTGTGGTATAAGGAAATTAATTATGAAAAATTTTGTGACTTCCTCATTCCAGCAGAATGGTGATTACATGATACCACACCATTTCTAGAAGCGATTGAGCAGGATAACACTCCTTTGCTGCCAATTGTGCTGTTCATAAAGTAAAAAAAAATTCCAGATATACCAGTATTTGTATTATAGACAACAAATTTCCTTCCCACACACCGTCATTTTATTTGGCAAAATGTATGGAAAGAACTAGAAACGCAAAAAGTTTGCTGAAGTTATAATAGTTCAGTTAATTAACCTGAGCGTTGGCAGAGGGTTACGGTGTCTGTGTGTTACTGGCATGTAATCTCTGATGTGGATACTTGGTGGTAAAACTGCATCAACACTCCATTGAAGGACTTTATGTCCATAATTCCACAATTCAAAGGATTTTCATATCCAAGGTTAAGACAGAAAAGATCTTTAAGTACTGGTCGCCATTTTTTTTTCCAGACTGCACCCTCAGCGTGAGCACGCTTTAAAAATAGTCAGTCACGCCTACTTGCAATTTTTTTTGTTTTGAATTTTTCATAGAAGAGGGATTGGAAACTGCTCACGTGAGCGGCAATTTTGATACCATCCTGGTTTACCGCAAGTCAATGTCGGTTCAAAAAAAAGGTCATGAGGCACGCCCAAATATTTGTAATGGCTGCATAGTACATAGCCTGGAGACCACGCCCTCGTCCGCACGGAAATGATGACCGGTTTGGCGGACGAGGGCCTGGTATCAAGAGCTAAAGGTCATGTTCTAGAGTCAAGAATTCTTGACTCATTATTTATTCATGGGGGCGGAACCATTAGCACATGTGAGCTGGCATGGCATCTTCAAAATGGATCGATGTATGCAAGACTCCCTCTGGTCACGAATTCAAAGAAGAGCAGAAAATTGCTATTCAAGGAATCATCGAAGGGAGAGATGTTTTAGCCATACTTCCTACAGGTTACGGAAAATCTGCTATATATCAGTCGATTCCTTCAATATTTAAGTACTTAAATGAAACCCAGTGTACTAGAGTGACTACTCAGGCATCATATACTGTTGTTTTGGTTATTTCTCCACTGGTAGCTTTAATGGATGAGCAGGCTACATATTTAAACTCGGTTGGAATCAGTGCTACTGTTATAAGAGGAGAATTTTCAGATGACTTACTCAAAGCTCGTATCTCAGTAGTATTCAGTAGTCCTGAGTGTATAATGACACAACACAGTAAAAAGCTTTTGTTAGGGGATGATTGGCAAAAGAATTTGACAGTACTGGTGGTGGATGAAGCCCATTGTATTTCTGAATGGTAAGTATTCTGATGGCATGTATGGTTGGTAATCCCCGGCACTGACATGCCGGACCGATAATATTAATATTATACTACAAGACTATTTGACGCATTTCCCAAGTGACCCATATCATTATGGCCATGCATGCATTATTACTAAAATGGGTGGGGTATCCCATCCAGATACATGAGTACAGTGACTCATTATAATTATTCATTGCAATTTTTTAGGGGACAGGACTTTAGGCCTGATTATGCTGACATAGGTGACCTAAGATCATTATTACCAGGAAACATTCCTATTCTATCGCTCACAGCAACTGCAACATTAAAGACACAACAAAAAATAGTGGAAAGTCTTCATCTTCGAGATCCAATCATTATCAACAGACTTCCAAATCGTCCGAATATTATTTATTCTGTGTTCAAAGTTGTGCCTAGAATAAAAGATAATTTTCAATGGCTTGTTGAGAAACTTCACAAACACAGTATTAACTGTGATCGTGTTACTGTATATTGTTCCTCGGTAGGAGCATGCTCTGAATTGTATTCTTTCTTCCATACATCCCTTGGTGAAGATTCTTATTATCCTCAAGGTGCTGATAATGTCCCTGAAAACCGATTATTTGGAATGTTTCACCGATCTTCAACTAATCGTATAAAAAGTTTAATTATATCCTCTTTGTCTGAACCCAATGGTGTATGCAGAATAGTGTTTGCTACGGTTGCTCTAGGTATGGGAATAAACTGTGTAAACATTAGACATGTCATTCATTATGGTTGTCCCAGATCTTTGGAAGCATACTGTCAGGAAAGTGGGCGTGGTGGTAGGGATGGAAAACCTGCATATGCTACTTTACTTTACAGAGGGATTGATCTTGGTAGGAGAAGGAAGATTGATTTAGCCATGAAACAGTACTGTATTCAGTCTGACAGCTGTCATAGACTTAAATTGTTAAGCATATTCATTGGTGACAAAAATGAATTATTAAATCCACAGTCCCTACATCCATGTTGTAACGTGTGTGCATCAAAATGTAATTGTAAAACAATAGAGTGTGTAGAATTTCATTCCAAAACCAATGTTTTTTTAAAGAAAAAACATGAGGATATTGAGGACAATAACAGTGACGATGATAATAGTACAAATAGTGAATGTTCAGATTATGAATTATAATGAGTTGTATTTTAGTTTTTGAGTTTCTATCCATTTTATCAATTCATTGTACTTTAATTGACTAAACAAAGAGTTATTAACATTGGCTTTTTGACAATTATATCTTCTTCCTGGAATGTATTTAAATACTTGTTTACTTACAAGTAACTCTACACATGCATTAAGATCTTCACAGGTTTTCGTCGAGTGGTGTCCTGTAGGTTGTGATATAGAAATTTCTGTATCAAAATGCTTTAAAGCGGACTCAGTTTTGTTCAATGAATTGGCTATTCTGCTAATTGCACAAGACCCTTGTTGTTTCATTTTAGGTCCTAAACCAACGAGTGACCTTTTTAAGTAGTTATTCATGTGTTCAAGTCTAAGGTCACATGATATATTGTGGCCAACGCCTCCTTTATTATTTATAAAACGACCCCATCGTAGCTGATGTGCTTGTTGTGGGCTTAAAAGAGCTTGATCTTGAGCAAGTAATATGAAGGCTTCCAAGCAGTATTTAGTTCTGCCATCTAGTTTGAATATGGTGAGCAAAAATTTCCATAGCGTAATGACTCTGTCGCCATCTCCTTCCCTCACCCCATCACAGAAATCTAAGTAAACAAGTCCTAGACTCAGGATTGTTCTTGCATAATTCTGAATGTAATCAGGCTGTTCAGTGCTAGCATCAGTAGACGAAAGCTCACTTGATGGTGTAAGAGGAAGTATGTAATGACTGATTACATTTTCACAAAGAGTATCAAAGACACTGGGATCGATTCCGTTAGAATTAGATACAGAAATCATTTTCATTATTTTATCCCTAGCATCATTAAGATTACTGCATTCAAGATACTCACACATAGCTGCTATGACGTGTGCTTCAACAACCATTTGCCAGAAGTCTTCTGCAGCATTCATATCTCTTTTCGGATCATTTGGCACATTTTTACGACTTAATCTATTTCTGATGTAATACAGTGTACACGGATCAGAGGCTGACTCACTGAAATAGACTAGATGCCATATGACCTGCCAAAATAAATCAATTATAAACATTAACTGTACTGCATGCATAAATAATTAATGTATATTTTTACGTTTTTATACCTGTAGAAAGCACTGTTTTGCGTGCCAGTCTTCTATGACTGGCACGATACTTTCAAGCCTTTCATGCTCTGTGTGACTATCGGATACAGCTTTTTGTGCATTCCTGGCTCTTTCAGCGGTCACCACCGACCAAAACTTTCTTGCTGTGATTTGTGCAATTACAATCTTTATATCCATTAAACCCATGACCTGGACAGTATTTGTGGATTACATTCAGAATATCAATCATGTCCTCTCCAACTTGCTCGTTTTTAAACAATATACCAAGTGAGATCTATTATGATTTCAGTGATATATAACACCACTGACAATGATTTAATGAATATAAAATAATATACCTGCATTGATGGTCGACTCATTTCTAGTGAGTATTTGTGTTTTAGGTGCCACTTTCTGGAAGACCTGAGACAGCTGAATTCTTTAACATGATTCACAGCTATTCTACCAATTAATACAGAAAAATGTGATAAGATATTGCCGCACTCGCTTGAACATAAAATAAATGAAGATGATGGAATAGCAGAAAGACTTGTTTTGCGCGCACTATCAGAAAGGTGGACTGAGGAGACTCTGTCTAGAATAGCATAATAATGGAACCAATGTGTTGATCGATTTTGGTTAGATACTGTAACATTACGAACACGAACATAATGATCTAGATTATCTCCAACTATCTTAAAGCCTCTTAGTCCCAAAGCACGAAAACACATGAACCACAGTGATGGTATACTTTGACTGGATAATACAATGCTAGTTGGAACAAGGTCGACCACAGCCATCTACAGTAAAATGCAATGTACATGCAGCATTACATACTTCATGCATGCATGCAATGTGTATAATTAATATGTAATTAATTACTTACATCATTGTTTCCAAGACAAGCATAGGAATGATCTAATAGGGGTATAGGTACACGTGATGTGTCTTGATGGCTATCGAGTTGGTGGATTGAGTCCGGTGGTGCTTCTGTCGTTGATTGTGGCTGCCTACAAGACACAGATTTTTGACAAGAAGTTGTTATTAGTCCGGTCAAGAGGTTCTTCCACTTGAGTAGTAATTCATCATGGTTTTTACTCATTCGGGATAATGTGCGGAGAAGTGTTGAATATGAAACACTTAATCCAAGATGATTCAGCCTTGTGAAAACCTATGCGTAATTTAGTATAAATTACAGATTCTAAATTAACTTTGAAGTATGTGCCACTATCTTCAAACCCAACTCTAATAGAAATGAACTGGGTAAAAGTAAGGAGCAAGATCGGAAACTGCTGTAAGAGGACAAGAAAATCCCTCATGCAATTTAACTTAAAAGACCGAGCAGAGGTCCTCCATTCAATCACACAAGCCGCCGAGTGAATCACCAGGCCAAGTGATAGACCACCATTATCTACATTGTATATACAACAGGATTGTTTTTTTTTGCCATTTTAGTCATACAGGTTCAATTATTATGTTATTCGGTTGATGGTTAAATTGTTTATATAGACCCCCCCATTTTTTTGCCATATATTCAGTCATATAAAAGCAGGTTCAATAATTATTATTATGTTATGTTAATACATTCAGTTGGTGGTTGAATTGTCAGTATAGACCCCATGCATTTATCTATTATACAACAGGATTTTTTTTGCCATATAAATATATTATTCAGTCATGCAGGTTCAATTATGTTGTTACTGAATATTCAGTTGATGGTGTATTTGTATACCATATTATTGTCTTCAAAATTACAACTGATGAAAATGAGTATTATAAAACCTTAATATTACAATATATAAAGTATACATAGCATCCAAAGGTATGTACATGTAATGAACAAAAAAAGTCATCTCTATCAACAAATAATTTTTTTATGTACATAGTACATACAATTCATGCATATGCTAAGCGCTGTGTAATGCATTGATACTGATGCTTTGAACTTTTGACTTAAATATGAAGTGAAAAAAGGAAAAAGCTTACCAATTAAACCTCCACAAGCTAGGATACCTTTTCCATAACTCGCCGCAAACGATCCATATCCTGAAACTCGGACAAGAAACATGTTTCCTGCATTGATGATGACAGGCTTCAGTTATTCTCACTAAATTTGAAGAGATTAAATTGGCTGCTTGCAATTGGTTATGGAGAATAAACTATAGCGAAAAATTTTGCCGACTACCTACCCCACTGACTAACTCACTCCCTAATCAACACTAGTACAATTTATTGACTAATATCCTCCCACACTTTACATGGTGAGGGTAGTAAACCATTCTTTCACATGTATTAGTATTATAGATTTATAGATACGCAAAATGGTTTCATCACATTAATACTTAAATACAATGTATATGCTCATGAAAAACTATAAAGACACATCAGTAATTAGTATATATATAATACCATGCATGCCATACTCTATACATGGCGCTAGCTCATGCATGCAGTGATAATTGATCATTGTATTACAGTCCACAGAAAAAAAGTTGCAGTATAATTATTTAGATTGGTATGATATACATATAATGTACATGCACGTATGTATACCATGAATAGTGAGTACGTATGTATTGTATTCAACAGAACTGAATAGTAATATAAAAACTATACAAGATGCACACATGCATGCATGTACGTACACATGTACCAGGGTTGTTGTAATTTTAATTGTAATCATAATTGATTAAAATAATCATGCAATTTTTAAGCAATGCCAGAGGGCGAAATAAGATTTTACATTTGTCAGGTCATTGATGAATTTTGCTCGGACATGTAATTGGTCACTATGATGTAATGAGCCAAAAATGGTCGGACATTCTCTAAAAATGGTCGGAAAATGTCTGATGACCGGCAGTTACTTTGCGCTCTGTAATCCTAATAATGTAATTCTATAATTTTGAGTAAAATCAAACTCATTTTATTAGGTAATCGTTATTAAAATTCATTGAATATACGACTGAAGGAACAATATTATTACGAAGCATGTATAATTCACATGCATTCACTTATACCACATCCCTCTGAATTCCCTTGGTACCCCTACTTTGCTAATTTCCAGCCATGGCGGAAACATTTATGACCAGATCGCTCACATCTAACACCCACAAACAGCACTTAATTTAACTACTCATTTAATGAAAGCACTGAAGTGCTGAACCCTCGCTGTCATGCATGTATATACATTTGATCCGATACAAATGTGATTTGACAACAAACAGTTTTATATTCTTACACACCAGTAGATCTTATAGTCTGCACAGTCAAGCACAGGAACAGTCAAGCACACTTGACATGAACACCACACACTTTACAGTAAAACACAGTATACATGCACTAGTATATAGATTCTTCTAGATGTAAAGCTTTTTCACACTTAAACACCAACAGAACTAGCAAGGAAAAACTTACAAAATATGTAGTAAACTCAGTTGTAGAGCAGACGATCAGTTTTACAAAACTCACAATCACTAAAAAATGTAGAGTCTGTTACAAGATGAATGGATTTTGAGCCTTCACCACACGTTGTAGAAATTCTAGGGCCATCAGGCCCAGTCCAGATGCCATCCAAGGGATTCCAGTCTGAAAAAGATGGCGACCAGCAAAACTATCAATCAGAATTGTCGAAGATCTAAATCTCTGCAATTTTTTCAAAAAATCTTTTAAATCATGGAATTATCGACATCAAGCGCCTTCAATATGGAGTGTCAGTGAAGTTCTATCATCAAGTATCCACAGAGATTACGTGGTAACACACAGACACACACACAAACCGACTATTATAACCCTCCGCCCACGCTCGGGTTATTTATTCTATTGCTATCCTAATTGTAATTCTTAATCATTACTTTGTGACAGATTTTTGCAACTATAATTCTAATTCTGATTAAAGCAAGTAATGGTAATTGTAATGATTACAAATGTGATCTGCTAATCGCAGCAACCCTGATGTGTACGTACATGTATGTGTGAACCATTCAAAATACAGACAATATTCCATCTTGCACAGGAAAGCAATCATTCCCTGTATTGCACACATGCTACAAAAATACAAACTGCATATCTCAATGATTAATATTATAGCTCCGTATACTTGAAATAGAGCCAGGTCCATTCTTTAATGAAGGTGGGTTATAGGAACATGATTCTATATAGCTGTGGAAGCACCTGTATGACACATAACTGAGGGTGTGATTCAGAACAAGACTATACTGGTATAGAGGGGTTGGTGGTTAGCATCCATAATTATATACAGTAATTACTGTATGTTAAATGAAAATTTAATAGTGAATAGAATATCCTAATTATACAAGTTATACAAATATTCCTAATACAATGTAAACTGCACTTTACTGAACAAAGCCTCATCAAAGGTGCAGACCTATACATATACGTACAGTACCTACATGTATACGTATACCTTTGATAAGCTGGGCACTATAAGTATAAAATATATATATCAGTACTAACTTTTTGTTTAGTTAATAAAATACAATGTCATACATGTTCCATGAAACGAAGTAGGTGTGACTGTACTATAACAACAGATTGTACTATAACAACAGATCAATAACAACAGATCAAAGTGCATGTAAATATGTGGTTAGAGGAGCACTGATGTACTGTATACTACATGTATGTACATGTATAG
>JAYJLX010056158.1:0-10405 GCA_036873525.1 Chalinula nematifera | reverse complement strand
TTTTTCGAACTCAAACTTTGAGCACCTGTAACTCATTAATAACGGTGTTCCCGAATTCCAAAGTTAGTTTACCTGTTAGAGGTAATCCATTTGAGTCGAAATGGCGTATTCTTGTTCGTGGGATCGTGGCTTTAAACGAGCTCCACCCGAAAATAAACGCTTCCACACCCACCTTCGTTAGCTTTTGTACTTTTAGTGGAAATCTACAAAAAAAAAAATAATTTAATAACTTGTTAATAACTGTTACAAACAGTGTCCGCGTAAAATATACAAGCTTCCAATCCCGTTTACGTTAGTCTACAGTATCTATGATGTGATCAATGAGCTGTCTAGCTCGTTGGCTGACTTGGCTCTTCAACGGTCGCTCTTCAAGCAAAAATGATGCCCAAGTCTTTCCTGTTCCCTATTTTGAAGATTATGTGCCTAATTATCTTGCTCAGACTGAACTGTAAGTTATTCGCACTGTTGGAAACTTGGAAATATTTGGAGTGGATATGCCTGAGTGAATGTAATTATACTTATAGTACATTATAGTAGGTGAATTAATTTCGCCCCTTCATTATACTCTAGCCATCGCTATGTGATTATAATAGTCTAGTTATTTTGTTTGCATACAAGTTTATACCAAGCTGTAATTGATGAGACTGACAAGGATGCCATTTATAAGAAAGTGTAAGACAAGAGGCAAAAAAAGATGAGCTACCTGAGCTAGAATTTAGCTAGCTGTGAAGGTTCCTGCCGAGGGTCCAAATTTTATGGCTGATTAAAAAAAATCCTGTTTGATAAAAAAAAAATATTAAAACCATTTACTTTCAGTTTATTAGATAAAGACGAATATACCTACATACATGTACTACTGTTTGGGTTTGACTAAAACTGGATATTCACCTGGTACTGTCGTCACACATTATGACTGAAAGTTAATTTAAAAAAAAAAAAATAGATAAAGACATAGGAATGCAAAATAAAAGCACCGATACCTGAAACGGGTGAAACGAGAACAAAACTAAAATGAAACAGATTTTTTTTTAAATTACTATTATACTCATTTACATTCCAGTTGTATTGTGTGTTAGCAGTGTGCATGAATTGATCTAGGTTGATTATTATATGCCCTTGCTTTTACTTCAGTTTTTAATACTGTCTACATCAATCCTAGCCTATACTTTTCATTACAATCAGTCATTGATATGGAAGTACCTATATACTGAACCAAATGTTTAAAAAAACAAGCAGTTCTCACCTTATTCAGTTTAGAAAATAGATTGGAATGGAAAGTGAACTGTCACATGCTATAAACTTTTGATAACATTATGCAGTTAACAGTGGAACCTCTCTTAAAGGACACCCTTCTATAGAATACTTCTCTATAAAAGACAGTATTTGGTTTCCCCGGCCAAAATAGCATTTATTGCATAAATTGACCTCTGTAGAAAGGACATCGCTCTATAAAGGATACTTTTCTGTTCCCAAGGTGCATGTCCTTTGTATAGGCATAGATATTAGAGTTATAAATAATGAAGGGGATTGGAAACCGATAACAATCTACATGTATTAGAATACGTTACCTAGCAACGTATCCGTTTGGTCTTTTTCTGGTTAATAATTTTCTTTCGTCTAGGGAGAAAGGAAGTTCCATTCGCTATAATTTCTCGTCTGACAGGCAACGAAACAAATGCTCTGTACTGTCAACCGTGGATTCCCGTTCCTATAGTTGTTAGGTATTCACTTGTTCTTTTTTGTTTCGTTTTGTAAACGAATACTCGAGTATCCATCGTTGATCAAGCCTTCTTCTCTCTCTCAGGACAATCCAAAATGGTGGATATTCATTTAAAAAATTACGTTAAATTAGAAAAATTAAATGCAGTATATACGAATAGCATTTTTAGGCGGGACGATCGGTTTCCAATCCCCTTCATTAATAACTCTAATATCTATGGTATAGGGGTTCCGCTGTATAACATTAAAGATGCTAAATTAATGTTAAGTATGTTTAGTTGGTATATATTTGTGTATTATAAATTATAATCAAGTTATGCCATGGGAAAATGAATTTTCATGCTGAAATTGATTTGTTTTGTATTTGTATATTCAACTATGATTATTTTCACAATTATAACAGTCCTTAGTTTATCTTTCTAAGACAGACTGAATCAACAATAGCATTAATAATAAAAATATTAAATGATATACCCAGAAGCAACTATTACAAGTTTTAAACAATATGAGCATTAAGCCTAGTCACAATATGACGCTAGCACGACGTTGCGTGGGCGATTTGACCTTTTTGACGCAACGTTTACATTGGAATAGACTAGGATTCTATTCCAGCGTCAGCATAACGTCCCGCTAGCGTCATATTGTGAACTGTAGGCTTTACTCCTATAAGTACAATACTATATTATTATAGCTATTTCCTTATGTTGCTCGCTTTTACTATCACTGAATTTGAATGTATTCGTTGGAAAGAGGTATATCCTTTTAGTAAGGTTAAATAAGTAATAATATAGAATATGACCACGAGGGATATATCAGGATATACACCAGACTGATGATTCATAATCCCGAGGGCGGAGCCCAATGGATTATGAATCATCATTCAAGCGTATATCCTGATACAACCCGACGTGGTCATGTTCTATTTGATTTGTACCATGGGAGCCATAAGATGTTTAGGAAAACCGATATACAATTTGGATAACAAAAAATTTGTATATCCATAATAATTATAATGTATTAGCATGGTACGTAGACAATAATTTCTTTTGTTGTAAAATTGGTTTAGGTTTTACACTCAAAATGTGTCTCATTAATAATATTCATGATTTATTTTGTTGATGATTCCATAATCAACACCACTTATGATAATAAAATCTATACTTGAGTAGTGAAATTAGTGTTGGGTGGTTATTACATAATTTTTTTTTAAAAAACAGTGAAATCTTGTTATTCAGACCCTCCAAAATGTCTAATGTGACCACTTCATTTAGGCATGAATTGCACAATTTTTCCAGTAATTCCATAGAAAACTTAAAATTTGAAACAAAGGAGTGGTTGGATTAGAGGGAGTCGTATAATGTGTGTTGTCATTGTAGTAGTACCTTTAAGCCGAATTTACAATATGACGCTAGTGCGACATTGCGTGGGTGATTTGACCTTTTTGACGCAACGTTTACATTGGAATAGACTTGGATTCAATTCCAGCGTCAACGTAGCGTTCTGTGAGCGTCATATTATAAATCCGGCTTTAACCTAAAAGTGGCAATTTTTAGTGAGCAAAGTTTGTTGCTGTCACATAAAATACTAAATTTTTTTTTCCACAGATGTACGATCATCAATCAACTTCCAGTGTCACCAGGAACACTGTATGAATGAGTTAATACAGTATCAGTGTATAGTGAGTGATGGGATCCTGTTAAGATGGAGGATAAGGAATGCTAGTAATGCGTCACTGGGTACTATATCGTATACTGATGGAGATAATGAGAATGGTTTTGATGTAATCAATGGTGCTCCTCAGTTCTCTACTGACTTGTCATCAACCACACCCACACTGATATCAAACATATCATTCACTGTACAGTCCAGTATTAATGGATACACTATCAGCTGTGAGGATGGGACTGACAGTACAGGCTGCTCTATAGGTAAGTGTTCGTGTTCATGATACAAATAATTTACCAGATTTTTTTTTGCATTGACAGCCTCCTATATACCCCCTTCTCCTTCCAGTATCACTGTTAGTGTTACTACCATGAACTCCATCATAATGTGGACTCCACCCAGTATCACATCACGCTGTGTTACCATATCCAGTTACAGTGTTCTCTCTAATGTTACCGACAGCACTATCACTACTACTGATACCAGTGTTAATATGCCATTAGCTGGACTGTCTCCTGGTGTTTATTGTGTTAGTGTGGCTACTGTAGACACTGCTAATAGAACAGGGAATTACAGTGATGAAGAATGTGTGATATTAACAGGTTTAGTTAGGCAATAATTAACCATTATAGGATCAGTGGTGATATTATTGTGTGTTCCTATAGTACCTACTGCACCAGTTGTTAATTACACCAATAATGATACTCATATCCAATTAACATGGACTGTAAGTTATATCAATCCCATCATATACTGTATAATATACTGTATTATTGTATATAGTTCCCTGAGTCCATCATTCCTCCATTATCAGCTGTATATATTGAGTATGATAGTTCATCTGGTGGTGGTCAATCACTATTGATTCCATTAGTACCATCTAATGAATATAATTACACTATACTAAGGGATAATACAGCTACTGTAGACTATTATAATATCACTGTGTTTGGAGGGAACATACTAGGGAATGGATCAACCACTAGTATATGTGAGTATAGTAGTCTAGTATGTTATATAGTGTATGTATAGGTTATACCATGCCTGGCCAGGGTGTATACAAAATATACCTGAGTGAATAGTTAATAAATCCAAGGACGTAGCCCGAGGGTTTATTAACTATTCACTCTGTTATATTTCGTATACTCCCATGTCAGGTATGGTATAGGTGATTTATACTATGGAAGTCTTGTTCTCTGCACATGCCCAATCAACAAAAGAAAGCTGTTTGAGGTATTTATGGTCAGCCACAGTGGCTCTTCTATACTACCAACTGTGTCTCCCTTTGTGTTCCCTTTCGTGTTTAGTACTGATGCTTTAAAGCCTAGTTGTACGTGTACAAACTAATCTGCTTCTCAGTTGTCACTCGTCTTTTGCCCAGACTCCATACAGCTCTCTCTACCTTTGTTAGACTGCTTTTTTCTATTGATTATGAGTTTTAGTAGCGTGTAAAAATAAATTATAACAAATAAAATGACTCTGTCCGTCCATCCATCGACTTCATAATGTTCCAGTAACGTTTGGTAACCACGGGATTTTCCTGCCTGCGTGAATATCTGACATTCACCCATGAATATACAGGGATTCCGGTACACAATATATTGTTGTGTCAGCACCTTTGAAGAATAAGGCTTCTACAGTACAATGAAGTTTATCCTGCCCACTCTATTATAGGTATATCCATACCCTCTAATGTAACACTAACAGCTACTCCTACTGAAACTCCACCCACTACTGATGAGAAATCAAGTATGATTATTTTTTATTTATGTTACCTGCTAGTACTATAGCACATAATGGAAGTTTAATAATCACTCTGGTTATAAATAATAATTATCATGTTTACTCTTCACACAGATATTAATGTTGCTGCTATTGTTGTTCCTGTTGTGATAGTAGTGATACTGTTAGTATTGGGTATACTAGTGATTGGAGTCATCTGCCATTTTATCATGTGTAAGTTTCTCATGTTCATACGGTATTACTAATTCATTTCACTATTTTAATATGTAGGGAGAAGAAAAAAGTAATTTATTTATTTATTAGCTGGTAGATTTCAGTACCACTTTTGTTGTGATAGCAATGAATTGGATTTTTGTGGGTTATATGTTCATCCATTAAAGTAAAAAAATTTTTGCCTTATATAGCAGCAAAAATCACTGTTAAAATTAAACTGTTAGGATACAATATTGTATAACTACTTTTCTCGTTTTTGTTATAGCTTTCAGGACAATGAACCTAGTAATGTTGCTAATGGCAAACGAAAAAAGTCACAACATAAAAAGTCACTAAATAAAAAGTCACCAAATGTTGTAAGTACTAACATATGACATTTAACGTACCGGTATTCATTATAATCATACTAAAGTACGTTCACGTTGAGTTCAGGATTTGCTCATTAGTATTCATAGGCAATTATGTAATAATTTACCATTCATAACGTATTAAGTATGGAAGTACGTGGGCGGTGAACATCCATAATTAATGAATTTTAGATGAATATCTAATGAGCAAATCCTCAACTCAGCGTGAACAGACTTTAGTTAGTAATAATATTACAAATTATGTGTCTATATAGTTGTGTGTGTATCTATTTATGTGAAGTTGCAATGGTTTTGTGGTTGGTGTCTGATATTTGTTTGTGTAGTTATCATTACTATAGGCTTATTGTGCTCATTGTAAGCCTTTTTTTATGCAGACATTGACCTTATATGGTATACACATTAGAGATACTTACTGTCCATGTTGTACTAGATCTGCAGTTGATGCTGAAGAGGTACTGTGTTAATGCTGTGTATATGACAGTGTATGCAAAAATATGCTTTGCCTTTGTTTGATATATTATTACATTGAAGCCATGGTTTTGATTTTAGTTGAGTTTTTTGTTTCCATTGTATGTGTGTCTCATTGGATGGATGGATGGATGGATGGATGATCGATGATACAGTATGATAAAGAGAGATGGTGGCGTTTTAAACGGCGCAATAAGAAATAAGTGATGGAGTTCATATGACAACTATTAAACATCATTATAGCTGCTATAGTGATATGTTTTTCCTGATGTCTTCATCATTATTAGCCACACGTATAGATTTTTTATTTTATTTTTTTGCTTAAGTACTACAATTTTTTATATTATGGCTGTTTCAATTGTGAAAATACTTTATGCTGTATTCAATATCAAAATTATTACTTTCAGGTGGTACATGGCCGTGATATTCCACAACACCAGACTCCTGTACCCACTAGCGGAGTATCAGCTGCACCCAGTCCACATGGTGGCCACCATCAGTGTACTAATAATAACAACCATCAGTTCAACAATTTCAAAATAGTAACAAATAACGAACCACATAATGGTGTCCATAAAAGGTCTACAACAGATGACTGCGGCTACGATGATCTTGAATCCTCAATGTACATGTACACTGAATACCCTCCACCCAATTCAGCTCTTCCAAATTATAATATTTTATCATATGAAAACTAATTCTTTTATTACTAGTTGTTATTATTGCTAATCCTGCTGAATAAATTAATAAAATTAATTGCATGTAGTGCAGCAAAATGTACTGAATGAATCCCTGATAAATTACCACGCCCCTTCAAATTGTGCATATCATGCATGTGAATAAACTGCTTTTGGTGCTGATCTGACTTTTTGGTTCATACATCATCTCGAGTTAGCTGACTTGGCTCTTAAAGCAGAAAAAGATGCCTAAGTCTTTCTTGTTCCTTATTTTGGAGACGACGTGTTTACTCATCTTGCTCAGACTGAAGTGTAAGTTATTACATTATAATGCTGAAGTAATTGAATAATACATTAGTAGGTGTATCTATGACGTTTCGCCCCTTCATTATATTTGTTATGTGATTAATATTCTAGTTATTTTGTTTACATGCAAGCTCAAACCAAACAATGTAATGTATGATGAGATAAGGGTGACATAGAGCAGTTGCAATTACGTCACAAAACTTGACCACGCCTACTTCCGTGTGGCAAAAGAAGCGTTGCTCAGCATTGCAAGAGTAGGACGGTTGTACTAAAAGCAGCCTATTCATTCGGATAAATCTAGCGCAATGGATTTTCCTCGCTATACGCCAACCAATACCAATAGGCCAACAACTTAAACTCACCATAAACCCGAGGACTTGGTTATTACTGCTGTAAAGCTGGATTTTTTAGCTAACACGAATTTTTTTTGTTGAAAGCAGCAGCGGTTTTTAGACAATCTGTTTCTTCTATCTTTGCCCAGGACAGAAACGGTATGCTTTTGTCAGGATCGTTTATTATTCGTGTATACAGGGCTGTAGAAGTCAAGAAGTCAGACATTTTTGCCACACAAAGTGGGCATGTCAACGACGTGTGACGTCATATGCAACTGCTCTATACTGTATAAATGGAAAGGGGAAGGTTTTGCTAAGACAAAAGGCAATCAAAGGCAAACAAAAAGCTACCTAAAGCTAGCTATCTGTGAAGGTTCCAGCCCGAGGGTCCAAATTTTATGGCTGATTAAAAATAAGATCAAAATTATTAAATCAGTTTGCTTTCAGTTTATCAGATAAAGATGAATATACCTACGTACATATGTACTACTGTTTGGGTTAGACTAAAACTGGATTCACCTTATCATCACATTATGACTGGAAGTCAAATAATATAGACTATATATGCAAGTAGAAATAGATTTTTTTTTTACATTTTATATACATGGCTTCCAGTGACATTTGTATTGTGTGTTAGTAGTGTTATTTCAGGTTGAGTATTATATGCCCTCACTTTTACTCAAGTTTTTAATGCTGTATATATCCATTGCCTGCACTTTCATTCCGCGATCAGTCGTTGGTATAAAAGTGCCTACATACTAAGCCTGAAATTAATGTTAAAAAAAAAAACCAGCCGTTTTCACCTAATTAGTCTAGAAAACAGATTGGAATGGAAAGTGGAATGGAAAGCGAACTGTCAAATGCCAAGAACTCTTGATACATACACCATCCAGCTATAACATTGAAGGCAATGAATTAATGTTTGAGAATGGTGATTTTTTTCACCTGGTATATTTGAGTTTTGCTGTTACAGCCGGAAGGAATCCCTACCCTTCCTCCTCAGCCCTCAAACAGCTAATTCTTTTGGAGATCACTGATGTGCATAAAGTAATATAATTGTGATTAAAAGTGATACAATGTAACTAGTCAATGAAGTAGCAATCATGGTATGTTTTTATACTTTGATATAATATTTACTGTAAGCTACGAAAAATAGAAGTTACCATGAGTATGAGTTAGAGCTCCATCAATCAATATAGTAATGGATATAGGTAACTTCTGTATTGTCATATTGCTTCCATATGTTTTTACAGTTTTAATTGAGATATTGCCCATTTGATACTCTCTTAGAATCACTTTTCATTGTGTTTCAGATTACTTGTTATTATTCTCATCATTACCACATCATGTGATGCTTTCAAAAAGGGATATATATATAAGAACATGTTGCTGAGGAGGGAATATGTTTCTGTTTATTGTACAATAATAATTGTTATTATAGTTTCTCCATAGCAACCCCCTGTATATACATGCAGTATACCCATATGAATATACAAAGTGGTCATGTTACTGTAGCTATAGTTTCAGTGTTAATATTATCTGTCTTTTCAATTACATGTATTGATGACATAGTTTTTTTGCCATTACCATGTTTGTTAAACACTAGAGTTTTGTCCTATTATTACCATGTAATTCTGAAAGTAAAATTATAAATCGCTAATGAATTTTGGGAGCTGGGTCACCTAGCTCTTTAAGTTGTTGCTCTTTGAATTTGAAAGTGTTCATTGCATATAGAGGTACTATTATATATATGTTATACCACCCCCAGGAGGTGTATATCACGTTTATACTCACCAAGCCAGAGGGCAAGGTGAGTATAAATGTGATATACATCTCCTGGGGTGGTATAATAAATTTATTTCATGTAAAACCAGACTTTAAACTTTAAAAACCTTCGTTTTACTTTAGGTATACACTGTTTTTTTTTTGCCATGTTTTTAATGATATTCATGGCCAAAACAATGGCTTGTAGATAAGCCTGACCACAGGGCAGTTTTATACCCCAGCATTTTGCTTTGAAGTCTGGCTTCATCATGGTATAAATATATATATCCTTTATATAGAAAGGTTAAATAATAGTAAATAGTACATAATTTACTAACAACTACCATTTGGGTAACAAAAAATATGTATAATAATGTAATGTAGTATAATGGTACATAGATAATGATTTCTTTTTGTTGCAGTTAATTGTTTGGCAGGTCTAATTTTGTTATGTGCCTCTCTCTGATGTCTCGTTAATAATAATATTCATAATTTATTTTGTTGATTATATTCATAATAATTAAGCTATTACAAAGCCCACCTATCGATGAAATTTATACTTGAGTAGTATTACTAGTAAGGGAATTACATAGAGTGGTTATTCTATTTTATAATGTTTTTTTAGTACAATAGATTATTACAGTCTGAAATAAGACTACCTCTTTCCTCAGGCATAATTTGTTCACTAATTCCATAAAAAAACTCTTCCTGTAATATCATCACCCTAGTTATCAGACCACTCGATTTTGTCCCATATAAAAAGGGTAGTTGCATTAGAGGGAGTCAATGTACTGTACTTTTAGTATAATTATGTGTATTGTCATTATGGTACCATACGATTTTTAGATAATAAAGTTTGTCCATACCACATGTAATTAATTTTGTTTCTTCACAGATGTACAGTCATTAATCACCTTTGACCAGTGTCACCAGGAACACTGTGTGAATGAATCAATACAGTATCAATGTATAGTGAGCGGTGGGAACCTGTTAAGATGGAGGATAAGGAATGCTAATATGATAACACTGGGTACTACAACATATAGTGATGGAGATAGTGAGGAGGGTTTAAGTGTAATCAGTGGGGCTCCTCAGTTCTCTACTGACTTGTCATCAGCCACACCCACACTGATATCAAACATATCATTCA
>JAYJLX010056147.1:0-10405 GCA_036873525.1 Chalinula nematifera | reverse complement strand
ATCTGGAATATAACCATGGCCAAGGCTACATATGTCAAGCTAGTGTCTGGGCCCATAAGCTTCTTTATTTCGGGATATTTGTCTGTGGAAGAGAAAGAAAGTTGATCCATCACAGCTACCAACAACTCTGAGAGTATACAAAATACCCAAACTATACCTGGAACAGTCTATGTATAATTATATACACTGCTATGAGCTGCATATACAGCCTCTGTATGCGCATGATCACGGTTGCAATGTATTTTCACTCACCCAGTATCATCTTCCTTCTTGCTATGTGAGGTTGCTGTGTATAAACCCATTCGTAATCACTCCTTGATACTTTTCCTCCCATTTTCTTGTTGCTTCAGCCCTTGGCCTTGTCCAATGCAAACAGAACATGTACAAATTGCTGTGCCAAGTAGGCTATTGGAGGAACTGTTATATAGTTTTAGTATACCAGTATATATCATATGTACATCTATCTAATGTTGCTGGCTATGTATCATGTTACTGAAATTGCTGTGTTAATTACTGACAAAAAGCTTTCATTATGGTGTTTTCTAACATGGAATAATGTAGTTATAGTCATGACTGTAAATGAATGCTTTGATGTGGTTAGGATTATATTTTCATATAGACCTAGCGGTGATCAAATCTGCTGGCCATCTATTCTTTTCCATTCAACAATTTATTGTATAGCAACATGGTGCACGGTCTAAAGTATGTATATTAGATCTAACCATGTCAAAGCATGCATTCTTTAGACCTAGTTATAAACTACATTATCTATATAATAATACATGGACTATCTGAGCACTGCACTCAGCTACAGCCTGCAAAAATGTATCCAAATATTTGTTTTGAAGGGGCTTATAAAAATCTTATTGCATGGCAAGTTCACGTGACGTGGATTGGAAAGGAGGGCGTGGCACATGCATGCTTATTTTAAGACCACGCCCAGTTACACTTAGCAACCAAACTACAAGATGTTCCCCAGCTCAAGTAAAACCCTTCTTGGAGCTCATCTGGAGGATAGAAATGGATCACGAGCAATTCCTCTCGCTCAGAACCTAAGCCTTGCGATGCAATTGAACTTCAAACAGCTCAAAATGTGGTTCTCAACGTGGCATGATTGGCAGAAGAGAGTGGCCATTTGTAGAATCATCGAGAACTGCACCAAGGCCAATCTAGAGTGTCTCACTACCTCACTTGAACCTGTCCTCCATCTTGACTTTTCCACGTCTCTTTCTCCATTAATGGCAGCTCTACATAATGAAGGCTCAAGGACATTTAGAATCCAGCGAACAGCTAATTATACTGTACCCTCATCAGCTGCAGGTATCACTACCTCACCCCTCATGAACCAGTCTGAATCCTTCGCTCGAAACATACACGAGGTTCCCTCGTACTTGGAGTCTGAATCAAACATACAGCTGAAGAAACGAGCTCATAGTTTCTACTCAATACCCACAAAACCCGATCAGTTGTTCCTCCCCTCCATTCAAAGTACACACTCCAAGCATAAGCTATCACCTGCTTCATCTGATTTTGGGAACTCCACGATTTCCCAAAGGTCAAGCAGTATCGAGCTGTCCCCTTTGCGTAGGCCGTACAACTCCGTCCCAGACATCAGATCAACAGTGGATCTCCTTAAAATGGCCAAACATCACAACTCTTCAAAAGGAAGCCGGAGGAAGCAATACCAATCAAAATCTCTCTCCTTCGCCAACCTGGAAAACAAGAGGATGCTTTCAAGAAGGAAGCACCATCAGTTGGAGCTATACAGATCCCAACTCAACCACATTACACAAGTATAAACAGTGATAAATTAATGTTATAAAAAATTACTTGGTCATTATGTTTTAGTGGATAAGGCAATGCCAAGTCGGCGATATTACGGTATTACTGCTGGACATCGTCAAGATAAGTGATAAAGCACTATTGGGATACTTGGTACAATGCCTTTATCATAGGTCAGCACTTTTTTCAACTTTCTTTGTACAAACTAATCATTTTATTATTAATTTGTAAGACTGCAAGTGAGGAGGGGTATCGACAGTCTCTCAGATAAACTGGTTCTGAAGATATTCTCATACTTGGACCCTGCGAGCCTGCTCAGGTGCAGAATGGTATGACCGTATAAGGTAAAGGAGTGCTAACTATAAACAGATATGTTACTTATAGGTGTGTCTACACTGGTATTATCTTGCTGCTAAGGACTTCCTATGGAGAAGGCAATGCTGTGTGTTCACAGCTCATGAGGGGGTAGGTAATGTTGTGGGAGCCATTGAAGCCGTCCATAAAGTGACTAGCATGGAAGGTAAGGAGATGCAAGTGATGGCCATTGATTGGATGCAAGCATATAAGGACCTCCTGAAACTGATTAGCAAGATTAAAGCAATCGTTAGAGAATCAAGTAATGTTGAATATGGTCACCAATAATGAATTCTCATGTTTGATTATGCGTTATCATATAGTTGAATCAGCTGGTACCGATCACAGTAGAAGCCCTGCTGTCACTAGTGCTAGACCATCAACCAATACTCACGGCAAATCATCACTAAGCTTGAGAGATCTACTTGATTCAAGTAAAGCTGTATTATCCTGTATACATATAAACTTAAGTATACCACTGACAGTAGCTATATATACTAAAGTATACGCCAGCCATTCATTACACAGCATATTATAACCTTATGTATACTATTGCTGGTCTGTCCATAGTACGAACTACCAGTCAAATGAGTAATCTATCAACACAAGAGACAGTCATGCTGGCACCAGAGAGTGCCACCTCTAGAAGAAGGCGGTTGAGACACGAACGAAGACAACAAAGACAAGAACAACTCATTAAAGAGGCTCAAGAGAAAAACGAGCAAATACAGAAATTAGAACCAGCTGGTAATATTATTACATTTACTCCATGGGAAGGTTATATATTTGTTTGATTTCAATAATAGAGGGACGTAAACATAGTATCAGAGTAAAGCAACCACATCAGTATACAACTACACTCAACTGTGGTTTGGACAAGCGACCAAGTATACCATCCCTAGTATGTTTATACTGCAGCTATTACTATTACTATAATTAATATGAATATTGTGTACATGGATCACGTAATAGCCTAATCCTGAAGGAATACAGTGTCTGGTATTGGCTGGTTTCCTTCTACCTAATGAAACTCCTAAACCTGGCAAAGCTACGGCTATACCCAAACTAGGAAGGGTCCAAGTATGAACTGCATACACACACATACATTACACATTATAGTCTATATACATACGCGAATATGTACTGTACATGTATATAATTTACACACATATACACATGCATAGAGGATTGTCAGAGTACTATGTATCGTTATATGTTACTATGGACCATTGTTTTAGCTGCCTGATGTCTCTGTGCTATGTCTGGAATGCGATGAAAGGAAGATTGTAGCAGGTTGCTCTGATAGAGTTATAAGAATATATGATATTCGTACTGGAAGGGAAGTATCTGTTTTACACGGACATAAGGTATTAAATATTCATTATTAACCCTTTTCATACTCATGCCATTAACCCTTTCACCATCAACCCCTTAATTAGGGTAGTGTACAATGTCTGCAATTCGATGAAAATAAGATAGTATCAGGTTCTTGGGACACAACATGTATTGTAAGCTATAGTATACATCCTCAACATACATACAGTACATGTATAATTATATTATTGTATTGTATACTTTAGGTATGGGACATTATACAATATAAAATACTAACGACTTTACTAGGTCATACTGAATGTATTTCAAGCTTAAAGTTCCAGGATTCAACATTGTAATGCCACAACACCCATTAACATGTGTTATTATTGCTAAGTGGACTATGTTTTTTTTTTCTGTCTTAGAGTGACTGGATCATATGATCACTGTATAAAGATATGGGAGACCACGTCATGGTGCTGTATGAAGACTATTTATCCAGCACACAAAAGTAAACAGTCAAAATCAAAACAAAAATATTTATTTTACAATACGAATGAAGTACAGTATAGTATAATTACTAGTACAAATTGGCTGATATCGACTTTTGTATTGGCAATCATGGATCCCATTACCATATATGGCTAAGAGAACAAATTGTTATACATGTACTATTGTGATGGGTATGTCCCTGGGATAATTATTAATTAACTACATAAATTTATTTTATTATGTATAGGACCAATTACGTGCATAGCATTCAATGGAATAAATGCATTTAGTGGATCTGAAGACAAGTAATGGAGTAATTTGTATCTCAATAATTTAAATATAACATTACTCACTTACTTTATTCAGAACGGTGAAGATATGGAACCCTTTAACTGGAGCAAGGGAGGGAGTATTGAAACACAATGCCAGAGTACTTGCTATGGTGCTTTCGAAGCTTCTCCTAGTCACCTGTTGCAGCGATGGTGAGCTGAACCTATGGGACCTTCGTAACCACAGCATAATCATGCAATGGCATACTGGATATGATATATCGTTTGGATCTGTGAGGAGTATATCAATGGACAGAGGAAAGATATACGCAGCCGCTAGGTAAGATATAGAGAATATGTAGTTACAAACAGTATGACTGTCTTGATCTCTCTCAGTGATTCACTAGTTTATGAATGGGATATAGCCACTGGAACATGCATTAGGAGTTTACAAGCACATTCAGCTTTACTAACGTGTGTTTGGGTATGTGTGAGTCACTATGTACTAACACTGATATAATCGTAGAGAGGTAGCTCATTTAAGGATTATTAATTTGTGCATATGCATTTATACAGGCTGGTTGCAACAAGATCGTAACTTCATCCGAAGATCATTCAATTGCTGTATGGAACACAAAGAAGGTATGTAATAAAATTAATGGATATGAAGTATACCAAATGCTAACACTGTGATTGTTAACAGGCCTGTGATGGGTTTATACCAATCGTTGATAGCAGCACTGACCAACCTTCCTTCTATGCAAGTGTACCAGTCAAAGTAGTGACTGTGGATGATGAGGACTGAGCCACACCCATGTTCTGAGAGCCACGCCCATGCCCCACAGAGCAACATGCTCAATTGAACTATTAATGTATTGAATCACTTAATTATTTATAATGTCTGCAATATTGTCTGATGATGTTAATAATTAATAATTATATATAATGACGGTAGCAAAGATCACTGTATGTAAAAGGCGAGAATAAAATATCGGCCATGTTTTAAAGGCGTGGTCATAAAATTTTAATAATAAAAGGCCACACCCCCAATAAAAATGGCGGCGGTTTGTGCGTTGAGATTCCAACCTTATGCAGTTCTCCCTGATTATGTGTACAAAGAAGTTGAATTATGTAAGCCATTTAGAGTGAAAAAATATATATTGCTATGCTTGGATTTGATAGGTTGGTTTTGTTGCGCAATAATTGAAGATAAAGCACAAGCGCAGTCAATTATCTCGTGAGCCGTAGATCATTACGTGAGCATAAAATTTGTGTACAGATTTTATGTTAAGTTTTGTTACCCCAGAAAACTTGCTCAAATTTACCCATTAAACGACTTTTGCCACTTGAAGCGAGCAAGAATGTACAATAAAAGTAAAGAAAGCTATTTACACGTGCAATCCCATATGGTCTAGCGGTTAGGATTCCTGGTTTTCACCCAGGCGGCCCGGGTTCGACTCCCGGTATGGGAACGCATCTTTTTTTTTCTTCTTCTTCTTCTTCTTCTTCTTCTTTCCTTATGCTAAATTATTATTTATTTTTTTTTCTTTTAGAGTTACAAGTGTTGATCAAGCCTTTACAAGGTCGTGAAGATGATTTATCATTAATACAGCAAAACTTAGAGCAGCATAGCATTACATCCATCAGTCCGCTGTTTGTGCAGCAGGTTCCCCAGTTTAAACCAGTCACCAGAAAACAATTCACTCAATCAAGCTCATATTGGAACTGTTCATTTCATGAAGATAAAACGTAAGCCACCAGCTTGTGAAATATTCAGTTCCTCTATATGAATGATGTAATGTTTTAGGCTTGAAAAAGCTCTCGACAATGATTGCTTTAGCAAACTGGAATTAGATCGAATTGATCAGTATATGAAAATAGCTTTAGAGGAACAGTCAAAAGCAATGGAATCAAGAACACATGTTAGTCTAGCCCACCGAGCATGCATGCATGCATTTATACTGCTATTGCAATCTTAGACAGTCAACTGTGTGCACATGCATTTGTAGTATCTGCTTGCTCACTGCTAGTCTCGCCACGCCCATTCCTACTTGTGGGAGTCAGAATGGGCGTGGCAAGACTTTCACTGCATGCTTTATATAGTGCTAGAGTTGCTACTTACTGTGCTGTTTATTAAGTGTAGAGTGTTCCAGTTGCTGGTGCTGTAGCTGTGTCAATGGAAACAGGAGAGATCATTGCACGCGGCCATACTGATACAACACACCCACTAAGGCATGCAGTAATGGAATGCATTAATGAAGTGGCTGTTACACAAGGGGGCGGGACTCGGAGTGCCCCCTCATTATTGCAGACCCTTGACAATAATCCCAGACCCGGAGGAGAGTGTAGAGCCTTGGTTTCAACAAAGAAACCAAAATTAGAGTCATATTTGTGTTTTGGATATGCCATCTTTACAACAGTTGAGCCTTGTGTAATGTGAGTATGCATTTTTAAGAAACAGTGGAACAAACCTCTCTTTAAAAGGACACCTTGCTTCACTGAGATCATTCAAAGCTTTCTGCTAGAGAGAGATCTTTAGAGGGGGTTAAATATTAAGAGAAATTCAGTATATAGGTCCTTCCTTAACAGAGGTTGGGTGTCCTTCAATAGAGCGGCCCTTTCTAGGGGAGTTTTGAAGAATGCAATTCTTAAAAGTTAACATTTTGTTGTAAAGGGTTAATTGCATTTGACATAGCTCGATCCTCCTGAGGCGAGGGAGGTTTTTATTACTGTAATGATTATACTATGTCGTCTATAGTAAAATATGTTATATATGTAGGTGTTCGATGGCTTTGGTCCATTCTCGAGTGAAACAAGTGTTCTATGATGAATGCGATCCCGACGGAGGTGGATTGGGTTCAAAGTACAAGATACACTGTTCTTCATTATTGAATCATCATTTTCAAGTATTTCGTAATGGAGCTGCATCAACGAATAATCACTCAGTTTGTCAATCATGAGAGCTACATTTATATGTTTATACTGTATTAAAAATTAATTACTTTAATAGAAAAAAAAATTTTTCTTTTTTTTAATCTGTGATAATTATAATGGGTTTGGCAACACGTAATACTATACTATATACTATTGTTTTATGTCACGTGATCTTGCAGACATCGTCATCATACAATCAAGGTCACTTGCTTTTTGCTACCTACTTCACCTCACTAGTCAGATCAGTTAGTTCCGTTCTTCACACTAATTGTCAGCTCTTCTTGGCTTTGTTTATAAATCATGCCTGTGGGAGTTCATGTCGTTTATTGGTAAGAAGTATGAACAAGAACTGCAAAAATTTTATAATCTTGTTTTCTTTTTTTATTCATAAATAGCGGTGGATGAGGGTACGGTTCACAAGTAAGTTGTAATGGCTTAACCTATTTAGTCCAGTGACCTGTATCTTTAAAAATTCCTGTAGTAGGGCCTGTTTGAATATTGATACACTTGTACCGTCTAGTTTTAATTTGGTTCGAGGGGGGGGTTTTAAATTTCTCATTATAGCCAGCCCCTCCCCTTTTAGCTGTGTGCATGTTAAGTCAGATACTTAACCTTCGTGGCTAAGTGATACTGTATCATTTTTGTAGTACAATTAGAGTACATTGGTAGCTCTAAGGTCAACTGCCCTTTTCTGCGTAGTTAAAGGTTACTATCATGTCTTGTGTTATTTAACTGATACTACAATGAGATCGTTCAAATCTTGTTCACCAAAATGTCCCGGAACAAGTAGTCTAATGGAAGTGACACAAACCTGTGCATAATAGAGGGGGAGGGGCTGGTTATACAAGGCTATAGTTGCCAAACCCTAAAAATTTTGGATGCTAATGACTTTGATGTCTGTCAGTGGCCCATATAGAATCCCTCAAAAACCACTAACCTTGTGCCTTGTTGTGCTGTTGAAAATTCTATAGCTTCATAAAAAGTATCCATCAGTATCCATATAGGGTATTGTATTGCATATAAGGTGTTGTGTTCAAATAGTTGAAGTATGATATCATAACATAATCCCAACAATTGTATAATTTTTTTTATAACATTTTTTTTAGTTCCGTCGCTTGGAGACGGAACTGGAGGATGAATTTGGGGATGATGTGAAAGTGGTACGTTATTATCGTCATATAGACCCCCTAATCACATGTATGTATGTATGTGTATATGTATTTTAGACAGGGGAGTCAACTAGAGGTATCACTGGGTATTTTGAAGTTTCTGTCAACGAACAACTTGTTCATTCCAAGAAGGTACTCTGTGTATCTGTCTCAAGATTTTTAATCATAAAGTGAATTATGTTTTATAGAATGGCGATGGATTTGTTGATAATAATACAAAACGTCAAAAACTCTTTGACGCAATTGCCAAAGTGAAATAGTTCTTTTATACAACAAGCTGTGTTTGTTATGTGTGAGTTAGTAAAATATTTATTTGTCAGGTCTGTACTTTCTCTCTCTATCTGTCTCCAGGTGTGTGATGTGTATTATACTGTGATCGGTAGTTACTTGGCAATGAAGAGACTGATGTAAAAGGGTAACTCCTTATTAGTCTTGGATAATTATAAAGTGACTATCGATCTTCAAGTTTCATGATCACTGCATAATAACATTTGATTTTTGTTTTTTTATTATTTTTTTTGAGTTTTTTGTATTGCATTGATTTTTGTGATAATAATAAAATTAATTTTATTGGAATTAATTACATGACGTAAATGACGTTGCATCTATCTATCTATCTATGGTGTTGCATATCGCACGTGCCGGCCCCGCCCTTAGCTAGCGGTTGTTGTTTATCCTTCCGTATTGTGGCCAGCTTTGTTCAATTTGTTTTGTCAACTTGTTCTCGACTTCTCCTGAAATCTCGTTCGATTTAATCGATCAGCAGTTGGTAAATTGAAAATCATGTCTTTGAAAAATCGTGTCTTTTCTTTGTAAGCCTTCATAAAACTCTATAGTCGAGATATTTGTTATCATTATTATTTTTAACCCTTATCTTTATTAGTGGATGATGATGAGGATACAAGGGTGAGTTTCGCTGGAGTCTAGGGTGGGAAGTTATAATATTTACTCGACTCGTATTTACTCTGTTCAAGCTCTATAACATGTATATTTGCAATACATACATTTGCAAGTGCTCAGTATTTCCACTTAAGCATCTTTCACATTGCAATTTTAGTTCCGTTGAATGAAGACGGAGTAACAGGTCGGATTCGATGCCAGTGTGGTGGGAGTGGTAAGTTATAATTATACGATATCTCAGTTACATGTAATCAATGTATCTTTACAGAGGGGGGCGGATTGAACTGAAGACGTGGGGGTTTTTTTTGAAGTTAAATAATTTACCTTTACAACTTTAATATGTGTAAGTTTGTAAACCTTCCAAGCACTATTATAATATTTATCAGTTACCGTTTCGTCTGTTTCTCACCAGGTGTGTGATGCGTTTATACTGTGATCGGTGGTTACTTGCCAATGAAGAGACTGATATAAAAGGGTAACTCCTTGTCAGTCTTGGATAATTATAAGTAACCATTATTCACAAGGTCTCATGATCACTACATGATATATAAATATTTAAAGCATTGAACTCTTTTAGGCTCTCTTTTTTTTGTACTTTTGTATTGAATTTCTTTTGTAGTAAAGTTTTTTGCTTGTTTGCTGAGTCTAACATAATAAGCATGCTGTTAATTAACTTTGGTTTAAGTGGGTGTACACGTGCTAGCTAGCTGCATGTTCTGAGTTCCAAACTATGGCAGCGATCTCTGCTCTGATGTGAAGCTGTACGTCGTACGTACGTGTCACAGTCATAGATAAATAATGGGAATCAAAGAATGAAAATCAAACTGCAAAGGCGCGAAGATCCTGTGCAATTGCATAAAAAGACCGAACAGCTTAGCGCCTGTCATAGAAGTGACAACTGACAAGTTGACTACTGAAAGTGTAAAGTTGAGTTCATTTCTGTGTTGCTCAGTGAACGACCTAGAGTTACTGCGTTCTCTAAAACATTTAGACATGAGTAGTGTCAAGGTTCATGTAGTCTATTGGTAAGTACCTCAGTAGACTATACTAATGGATGTGTAACCATCATAATAATTATTCTTCCATTTATGACTGACTTGCTGCACAGTGGTGGATGAGGGTACGGTGCAAGGGTATGTTGTGCAATACTTCCTTATTTTTTTAACTTCAGTTTTGCTTGAATATATGTAT
>JAYJLX010056136.1:0-10408 GCA_036873525.1 Chalinula nematifera | reverse complement strand
CATACATACATACATACATACATACATACATACATACATACATACATACATACATACATACATACATATATTATATATATATATAATTATATATTATATATAATTACATTTATTTATGTATATTTATGCCATGCTATGAAACTCATTTCACTGTTCCCGTATTGTTGGATCTTATGGATCTTATGGTCATTGAAACAATTTAAAGCTCTAAAATATGGAGTGGGGATCTACAAGAGTGTCATTACTGTTTATGCCATATGCATGCTGGTTAGAGCGTAAGTGCTGATGGCCACTTCAGATTATGTTCATTTGGTTGTGATGGAACGCCTTTACCTATTGCCATTTTCCATTCATTGTTTTTTTTTTTTGTTAAATATTTGCATTGCCCATGAAAATTAGAATTGAATAACTATGCAGAAGTTTTGTGTCATTAAAGATTAATACGATGTGAGCAAAACAAGGCAATTGATTGAATTTGAGTATCATGGTGAAACACACACTTAGGTGTGATGCTTAAGCTGCCAGGAATTTTTGTCCATTATAACTTTGATCTATTTGTAATTTTGATGTATTAAAATTTCATTGTGAGAAAAAAATGACTCATGAACATTGAAGTTCCGGAATTACAGGAATCAAAGTATGTATGTACATATACATGTAGCTGTAGATTATAAAAAAATGACTCATGAACATTGAAGTTCCGGAATTACAGTAATCAAAGTATGTATGTACATATACATGCTGTAGATTATAAAAAAATTATCGCTAAACAAGATACATATGTTAATATCTAGTACATATACTTAGTAATATTTATTGTTGCATTGTTTTGTTTTACTTTTACATCAGAAAATGAAGAAAGGCCGTGATATAGATGAATCATACGAGAGACCATCAAAGTTTCGTAAAGTATCACTGGATGATAGTGATTCTGTTGATAAGATGGATAATCAGGCTAGTGAAGATTCCATGAAGGGAAATTTCAAAAACTTTTGTATTTCCAAAGCTTCAAGAAAGATTTTAAAATCACGGGGCATCAAGCATTTGTTTCCTATTCAATATCAAACATTTGACAGTATTTACGGTGGAAAAGATGTAATTGGACAAGCACGTAAGTCTTTATTGCATGTCGGTTGGTGTGTGTATGTTTTGATTTAGGAATGTTTTCTTTTTATTTGATCTTAGTAGGAGCCCATGAACAATGTAATAAATGTACAGTGTAAATTGTTTAAAAAACGTTAAATCTCGCAAACACTGGGCTAATGAAGCATTGTAAACTAGGCTTAATATGACTTTTAGATCAACAAACTGAAAGGCTACAATTAACTCAAGTTTCCTATTGTAGCACGAAACTTTTTAATTTTTGAAAAATGTTTACGTCCTTTGATTTATACTTACTTGGATGCTGTACCTGATACAGTACACTGTACTTTGGTATTGTGATGCAGTGTTACACGTCCATGGGGCTGGATGTACTCATCTTTCTTTTAATGCTTGTCATTATCGTTGCATGAAGTTACAAGCATTGTGTCAATTGAAATGTGGAAGTGTATGGGATTTAGCATTTTTAGTGTTTTTCATGCATACCTGTAGTTGGATGGGTTAATATTGGACATCATGTTTTGATTTCACTTTAGGCACTGGAACGGGTAAAACTCTCTCATTTGTCTTACCTGTAGTGGAAATACTTCTGAAATCAGGTACATACATGTACAATAAGAGTATTTTCTAAGGTCATATTCATGTATATACATGTACATGTAGTAGCTTGCACAAACTTTAAATCAGTGTTTTGATTTTTTTTTTTTTTGGAGTATCGTTATAAATGTTCATTATCTTTTAGATATTTCAAAAACTACAAGAGGTCGTCCACCATTAGTTCTTGTAATGACGCCGACAAGAGAGTTGGCAAATCAGGTGAAGGCAGAATTTGATGCACTCTCTCAAGGCCTCAGTGTGTTCTGTATTTATGGAGGTGTTCCTTATGATCCTCAAGGTATACATACTGTCAGGAGTCATACATGTAGATGCTGTATTATGTCCTAGTGCATAATACCATAAGGGATTGCCAGGTTTTGACTGCGAGCTTCTATTGATCACCAATTGCAAAAATTTTTTCCTACTTACAACTACTGAAAAATAATGCCAATGTGCATTTTGTTACCAGTGCAAATGCTCAAGATTACTTGCTGTAGACGTTCATGCTAATTATTTTCATGGCTACATCACAATTTAACAGTACCATACACTCCCATACACTGGCATTTTGAATGGCAAGCTTGTACGGAACAGGTAATGAAAATACACAAAAACTTGCTATTGGCTTATACTATCACTAGTATCGGCTTTCTGTTATTAATGCTCTTACTGGTTCTTTACGGACTCATTTGCTGCTTTTTTGGTTCTTGCAAGTTGGTTATGTGGTATAAACAGTTGCTAAAATGATGAATTTCAGTCTCTTTCCGTGTAAACTTTAAGCCGATTTTTAAGGTTAATTATATTCATTAACGAGTTAATGATATTCATTCATTTTTTTTTAACATTTCTCCAATGAATATACTTGACATGCACAAGGTCTATTCACAATTCGTGAATTTTTTTTCAACTACCATATTTCCTTGTATGGTTTCCACCCTCGAATAGTATCTGCACTAAATACAAGTAAGTACTTCGACTATATAGTTACTAATACGGGAATGTATATGGATGGAACAGCGATGAGCAACGTTGGTCTGGGCAGCAGGGTCACAGGTTCGATTCCCAGAGTGCTCAAATTTTTATTCCTGAAAAATCTTGAAATTTTCGGAGATTTTTTGGGATAAAATTAATAGTATCCACAGATACTATTCGAGGAAATACGGTATATGTTCATGTATATGTACTGCTAGTAAGCAAGTTTGAATGTTGCTTATTGAAAGATTTATGTACATGTATGTGTATGTACTAGTGACAACATTTTTTTTAAAGCAGATACTTAATTTTACTGAGTACCTCGTTAATTTTGAATTACTAAATTCTTCAGATTTGAGTTATTAAAATACTTGTTGTATTACTTAGATCATCACTTTTAATTACAAATGTTAAACACCTGTTAGTTTTGGTTCATAAAGTAAGCTAAGCTGGATAAGTTTGCCATTAAATAATAAACTCCATATTTGACATTGATCGTATTGAGAATGCCCATTGTAAACTTTTCAGAAGACGTACCAACATATTTAGTACATGTAGCATTTAATCATCCAACCTTGCCTTAATTAATAGCCAGTGTTAGATCTAGGAGGGAGCCAGGCACATTTGTAGCGCCTAGAATTTACCAGTTCACTCCTTAATAACTATAATCAATACTGTTTATTTCATGGTATGACTGCATATTATGTATACAAGTATAAAAATACACTGTAATTAACCTGAGTGTCGCCATTGGGTTATAGTAGTCAGCTTGTGTGTGTGTGTTTGTCTGTCTGTGTGTTACCACGTACTTAATGTAGAAGTTCACAGACATTCCATTGAAGGTGCTTGATGTCCATAATGTAAAGAAAAAAGGCAAAAATTTAAACGAAGATCTTTGACAATTCTGATCGACAGTTTTGTTGGAAGCCATCTTCTTAGGCCGCACCCCTTGAGCTTATTGTTGTAAATTTGTCAGTCATGCCTAAATCTACACATGTGGGTCTTGTTTTGCTGAAGGGGCAAAGGCCAGGTTCTCGTCTGCTGGGCTGTTCAGTGTTGGACCAACTGTCCGCTAATCTGTTGCAGTGCTATCTTTTCCGCCAATCTTTATTCGTTTTTTGCCTCAGTTTTTTTTTTTTTTTTTTTTTTGTACTTTGGTGTTTTGCTAGTGAAGAATATTTCTAGTAGTAGATAAGTAATAGTTATACCATGCATAACCGGCTTGTATACGATATATACCCGAGGTGATATTTAGTAAACCTGAGGGCGGAGCCCAAGGGTTTATTAAATATCACTGAGGGTATATGTTGTATACATGTCAGTTAGGCATGGCATAGCGATTTATACTATAGAAGCCTAGCTTGTTCTATTCAGAAAGCAAAATTTTGGTGCTATACGGTATGTATATTCAATGCCTTAAGCCTGTTCTACACCAGATGTAAGTTCACAAATGCCAACTGTAATTGTTCTTTTAATATCATCTTACTGGGTCCTGTCTCATTGCATCTTTGTAGTAGTTGTTGTATGTGGCTCTGCCCTGCCTCCCTGGGGTGTATATCTTCGAATTGCTGCTTGCTTGGCAAGGTTGCTTCAGCTTCATTTGCTGGATAATAACTTTCCTTCTTGTCATTAACAAAGTTAGAGATATTACCAATGAGTGAGATGGATTGCTTTGCAATTGCCAAAACTTCCTTTCACTGGGATAAGCTCATCTGTAGCCCCCATGATTCTCTGATTTTTCAGATCATTGGCTAAGTCTATCATTGGTAGCGTTGATATAGCTGTGGCATACTGGATTTGACTGAGGCTGTTATCGATTTTTGCTTGGAATTCCTTACCTTAAAAGTTTTGTATCTTTATCTACCTTTGATACCTGCGATAGCACTGATGTCAAGGCCGGGGTACAGTGGAGCCTCTCACTCCAGACACCTCTGAAATGTATAATGCTGCCACTTTTCTTGGTACCAAATTATTTGCTCGCTTTATCAATGTATAGCGAACTTCTGAAACCAGGCCCTCGATGTTCTATGTTTCGGACAGACAGAGTGGACCAGAGTTACAATGTGGTCTTGGCTATGCTGAATGAACCGTATTTTACAAATAATAGAAATTTGCCATATCTGAAGAATGCTTTTTGCTCTCTGTATTTTCAAGCAATCACCAACAAACTTAGTTTTGGAGCTGGACAGATTTTCTATGGTCACAAATATATTTTAGTGAAGTTTAAAATAATGCTGGAACAAAAAAATTGATAAAATCTTGTACTATACTAATAACAGCAAATGTTATCAATGAAACAAAGTTAACTTGAGTAACTGAAGTTGTGAAAATAACCGTTTAACAATGAAAAGTGGGCTGCCTTTGTAACAAGAACTAAAGTTTCATATCCCTCACGAGCTGCATGATGCCTACACTTGCATACATCACATCCAAAAGGCAACATTTGCAACAGAAGCGCAGCATTCAGCAAAGCATTTTGGAAAGGAGTGGCTGATTAATTGAATAAACTTAGCAAGGAAAGGGTTAAAAATGCAAACTTGAAGAAGAAAGGTGTAGTCAATCAAGCAACCTTGCAAAACTTGAACAACAAATTTCCTTACAACCTTGTAACAAAGCGATTTGAATAGCGGCATTTATTGGCCTTGCCATCCTTAGTACACTGTGAAAGTTTCAGGTCTAAGCTCTCATTTGGAAACAAGATACAGTCTTGTGAAGATGGCCACCATTTTTACGAAAGCTCAAATTCAGACACCTTTAGAAAAAATTCTGGGATATTTATGGATGCAAACAAAATTTACCATTAGTCTTTTCGCAAGGAACACAGAAATGTACTCAAAGCCTTTCTACATTGAACTACAACATGCAGGTATTGAATCAAATGCCCAAAGGACATTTTGTAGCTTATCTTGCGATCAAGAAGACGGGACAAAAATGGCGCCGTAGAAGACCTCACTGCACAGCCAATTTGAAGCACAGGAACCTCTGGACTTTTCAGCACTAGCTGTCTAAAGTAAAATCTTCAGTAACAAACGCCCACCTTTAATCTGCTAACACATTAACAATTGCGAGCTGCATAAACCATGGATGCCTACACTTGCAGACATTACACCTATACAAAGTACCATTTGCTAGACAAAACTGGAAAGGAGCGGCTGATTATAATTGAATAAATTAGCTAACAAAGGGTTAAAAATGCAAACATTGAAGAAGAAAGGCGTGGTCACCAAAGCAGATTTGTAAAACTTGAACCACAAATTTGCTTACTACACTTTAACGAACCTATTTGAGTAGCTGCATCTGTTGGCCCTACCATCCTAAGCACACAGTGAGAAAGTTTCAGCTCTAAGCTCTCATCTTAAAGCAACATACAGACTTGTGAAGATCGGCCGCCATTTTGACAAAGTTTAACTTCAGACGCCAGTAAAAAAAATTCTAGGATAGGTATGGAAAAAATTAAAACTGTATCATAAGATATTTTCATAAGGAACACAAAATTGTGCTCTCAGCCTTCCTACATCGAACTATCACTTGCAGGTATTGAATTAAACATGAAAGGACATTTTGTTACTTATCTCACAATCAAGAAGACGAACGAACATGGGGACAAAAATGGCAGCATAGAGGACTTCACTAGCTAACTGCAGAGCCAACTCGAAGCATAGGAACCTCTGGATTTTTCTGCACTAGCCGTCTAAAGTGTAACTAACGCCCACCTTGAAATCACCTACATTCTAATGCTTACACAAACTAACACACCCGTCAACTAAGGTATCTCTCACTATGGCTTTGCCGCTTGGGATAACTAACACACCCATCAACTAATGTATCCCCTGCTATGGCTTTGCCCTTGCAAGGGATAATCAAGAGAGTTGGTAAGGGTCCTAGTGGTGTCTGGTTTATGAAGGTTCCATTGTATTGCTTCATGATGGCTGTCTTAGTTGCTGCTGATAGACATGATTTAATCACAGACTCCTTTATCAGTTTCGGGAGTTTCTCCTAATCAATGTAATCCCATGAGAAGCATGAAGGCAAGTCAGAGTGCTGTCCCTCAAAGAAATATCATGTTGTCTTCTTACTGGGTGGAGCTGATTCCCCATCTTCCAGCAATATTGTGTCGTGTTCATCAACATCTGAGATTGACATCTAATCTAAGGGGAAGTTCGCTCTAGTGGCTTTAAACAATTTGTCTGAAGTTAGGGAATACGAATGAGAACTAAATATTGTACTGAGAAGTGAATTATATCAAGGAGTACCACAAGGATCCTTTAATCTTATGTACTTTATATGGTGACTCGTTCCAAGACCAACCCACATTAGCTAACTGAATAATGGAAGAGGTTTGAGTAGCAAAGCAATTTTAGCAAAGCTTTGAGTAGCAAAGCGATTTTGTAACAGTCAATACCTTGTAACAGTCAATACCTTGTAGTGTTGTTTTAGTTATGCACCAGGACATTTTATTAGTTTTAGTTAGTTCTGAGAAATTCAAAAATTATATTTGTTAGTTTTTATTAGTTTTTTAATTGTCAATTTCGGTTTCAGTTATGTAGTTTTAGTTAGTTAACTAAAAATTTTTTCCATTACATTTAGTTTTAGTTTTTAGGTTTCAATTTAGTTATTTTAGTTATTTGATTGCTATGATCACACAAGTATAAAAGATTTTAATAAGTTTCATAAGTATAATTCTTGTTCGTTTTGATGAGAACTTCAGTTTCCAGTGTACTCCTCCAAGTCTATTTCTTCTCCCACTTGAAGCATATCCAGCTGAAGAGAACACACGTTCGATCGGAGTGGATGATGCTGGCACCACAAGCAAGTCTTGTGCAATTACGGTTAACCTAGGGTAGTGAGAACTGGTAGTTATCATGTTTCAAAAGTCATATGGATCAAATCCATCCTGACAAGTGGGAGACTTGAAGGACAAATAATTGGTTAGCTCATCTATTTCTTCATCTCTACTTTCACTTAAACTTATTCGTTCCTGTATCAATCCACTGAGCAAAGAGAATCGTTTAAGAGGTGGTTCGACTGTTAGTTCGTTAGCTAGTGTGTCTTTCTCCTCAGTGTCGAAGTGTTGCGGAACAGACTAAAAAAAAAAAACAGATTATTTCATTGAGTATCCACAAAGGTATTATACACTTACATTATGTGAAGTTACAAGTTGTTTAGACAGAAATGATTTACAAAACTTGATTTGATCATCAGACAATACCACTCTGTAGCGAAGATCTAAAAATGTTGCTACCACATACAGTAGAACATCCCAACAACGGGACTCCTAGTAGCGGCCAGACTCCCAACAGCAGCCAACCCGACTGGAACGGACTGAATCTCCTACCTTTCATGTACTATTGAACCTCCTAATAGCGGCACCTCTCTACTACGAACAACGGCCATGCTTTCAGTCCTTACCTGACATGGCTCCATGTTTTCTCACCTCCCTGAACGGCCAGTGGGCGTGAATAACAAAATTTTAATTGAAAATCAATTAATTAATTTTATTATTACAAGTATACAATGGCCATCCTTGCAAAAATTCTTCGAGTTTCTTCCTTGTTTGACTGTACTAGGGAGGACAATAAAGCATTATTGTATTGTATATCTATGTATTTATCATCTCAAGTATGACAAATCAAGTTAAATATAATATATAGCATCAGCTTAAGCCCAGGATACACGATGCAACTTTTTTGTTGCATGGGCCATGAATATCATTAAAATCCAATGAATATAATTAAAATCTAATGAATATCATTAAAATCTATTGTTCTTTGAAAATTTACAAGTTGCATGCAACAAAAGTTGCATCGTGTATCCTGGGCTTTAGTGAAACTCTGATAAAGGTCAGCCTCTCTACAAAGGCCATAATGCCTTGAACCAGCTTGACCTTTGTTGGGAGGTTCTACTGTAAATCAATATCAGTAGGATCTTGGAAGCAATTAAAACGTCGTCCGAGCTCAGTTTTCAATATGCATGATATTCCATTTAATCCTGGTTTCGATTTCATCTATATGAAAATAATAATGCAATGAGTGTACGATATACATGTGCTTGATTCTTTAAGCTTACCTTATCCAAATGTAAAGATAGTTCCATTAACACAGGAATCACAGTAGAAATGGTGGTATAGCTATCTCCACCACATAGATCTGTATATTCCGCAAAAGGTCTTAAAAGCTCTACCACATTCTCGATTAATTTCCATTGACGTGGCTGTAAACCATCCCACTTCAAGGCCTTGAGCACATTCTCCAGGTGCTCTCTGACCCTCAGTAGCCGTTCCAATAACAAAAACGTCGAACTCCATCTTGTTGGACAATCACCACACAGTTTTACATTTGATAGGGTTTCAGCATTTCTGTTGCCTTCACTGATTTGTTTACTTTTGCTACAATTCTTTTAGCTGTTGAAATTGAATCTTTACACGGCTTTATCTGATCAAACTTCACCACCACCAACTGTAGTGTATGAGAAAAACATGCAAGTCGCTCATATTGTTGACGTCATTGTATTCTGACTCGTTTTTATCAAATTCTGCTACTTCCTTTGCAACATCTACCTTCTCTATGATACCATCATCGGACACTTCAGCTTCATCTATTTCCTCATCACTAAGAATCATCTCATCATCGTGATCTACAACAGTGACTTGTTCGCTAGATTGTTCAGTATCATCACTATCCAAACCGAGATCTTCAACCGCTAGATGCTGGAAGGCCTTAACCATGTTGCTTCCGTTGTCGGTCACCATCTTTCCAACTGAGCTTCCTCTTATATGCCATTCTTCCAAAACATCCTTTACAATGATTAAAACATTAGATGCTGTGTGTGAGCAATAAATATTTCGAACAGCAAGGGTTACCTTGTGTCGTTCCCCATTTGCATGAAAGTGTGCCACTATACCAAGAAATGCCTCCTGCATGCCTTTCTTTGACCAAATATCACAACAGAAATGAATCTGCCTAGCATTATTTATGAAGTTACCAATGTTACTTTTCATTCTTGATACCAAACGAAAGAGATCACTCCGAATACCTCCTCTTCCAGGGGGAACATAGCATGGTTCTAACTCGCTTAGTAATTCTCGAAATTCTTCATTTTCTATCAAGGAATGAGCAACAGGTGCAGACCCAATAAAAATAGCCATTTTTATAGCTATTCTATTGTATTTTTCAGTATCAGGAGCAAACGTTTTTGGCTGTAGCATTTCATTTATGGTGTGCTGACCACCTTTACGCTTTTTCAACACTGATGAATGAGTATTACTCTTTCTGATTCGAGCTTCTTCTTTCTTCAAAACACCCTCGTACTGTTCTTTGTGATAGCGAGACAAGTGTTGCTTCAGATTAGTTGGATTTTTTCCTTTAATTTTGACTCCACAAGTGTTTTTCACTGTCAGACCCAAGGACCTGACAGACACTCTCATTATTGTCGTTTTCTTTAAAATAATCCCAAACAGGGCTTGCTTTTGGTCTTCCTGAACTGCACTGTGATGAATCAGCCATCTTTAACTACTTTTAACCATGTGCTTCATAATTAATTTAATTGGGGCGAGCCTGAGCGAGCCCCACTCTAGTCGGTTGAACGAGATTCTGTCTATATATATACGATACGACTGTGTACCGTTAATATCTTTTATAACGCTACAATGAAAAATGCAACTACCACGTGCACTAAGTAAACACACCCACAGTACAACAAGTCAACAACAATGGCTCTGTGATCGAGACCGTGAAGTCTG
>JAYJLX010056125.1:0-10409 GCA_036873525.1 Chalinula nematifera | reverse complement strand
TGATATCAGTATATCACACTGTTATCCTATATATCACCAGTACAAACACTTTGATCTCTATGGCTTCTATAAGACAAACAATTTATTTCATGTGAAACCAGACTTGAAAATCTTGGTTTTACTTTAGTTTTGTACTATTTTTAATGATGTTCATAGCCAGAACAATGGCTTGTAGATATAAGGCTAACCACAGGGCAGTATATCAGTTTTATACCCCAGCAGAGGAGGTTGCTCACGCGTCATAATGACGCGTTTTAAATTAGCGAAAAATCCAATTAAGTCCTACCCGGTTCTACCCGGTTAAAAATTCCTGCTATTCTTCAACACAGCCAAGAATTTTTAACCGGGTAGAAACTAACGCGTTATGACGCGTGAGCAACCTCCTCTGATATCCCAGTATTTTGCTTTGAAGTCTGACTTCATCATGGTATTATATATATAGGCGACTATAGGCGTGACTGACAATTTTTTTTTTTACAACATGTGCTCAAGGGGTGCAGTCTAAAAAAGATGGCGACCAGCAAAACTATCGATCATTAAAATACTCAAAGATCTTCGTCTTAACCTTGACATGTTTTGAAAAATCGTGGAATTATTGACATCAAGCGCCTTCGATGGAGTGTCAGTGCAGTTTTACTATTTAGTATCCACAGAGATTGCACAGACACACACAAACCGACTACTATAACCTTTTGCCCATGCTTGGGTTAATGATATTAGTCTATTGACGCGTAAGTTACCATTACCCAAATAAATAATATTAAAGTGACATAATATATTAAATACATGATTAATCAACAAACTCTACAATCGAGCCATGAATTCACCTGTAACAGAACTTGAATTTCCATCCAATCCATTATATCCTGACGCTGTTATAATGACCTCAGTACAAGGAGAATCAGTTATATCAGTCAATAATAACTCGTAATAACTGTTAGATGTGAAGTGGTTAGCTGTTGTACCATTACTAGCAGTAGCTGATACATTATATCCAGTGATATTAGTACCAGGTAGAGTGAATGGTGGACTCCATGAGATGTTGACAGTAGAAGAATCAATGAAAGAATAAGATAAATCAACAACTGAAGATAAACGACCTGTATAATATATAATCCTTGGTCAATTAGACAACATACTACATAAAATATCCTGTATAATTATAATCAAAACTGCATGACTATACATATACCTTGTACTCTCAGTATAGCTATGTCACTGTTTACATTACTACTACCAATAGCCAGACAGCTTATCATGGAGTTATTATTATCATATGATGCAGTAACCTCTAGTGTTCTACTCATTGCGTCAGCTACTGCTACAGGTGGTAGTTCAGTAAATCCGTTAGTTCCTGAAACTACTCCAGATCCTCCATTCAGAAATGAAAGTAACGTAGGAGTATTATTAGCCGTACAGGTGAATGTCACTACAGTACCCTCAGTAGTATTGATAGACACAGGATGGACTATGAATACTAATAAATGTATGGAGATTAATTATGATAGCAATTAATTCACACACTATAGGCATGCTGTTAGACCATGTAACTGCATATAACTATAACCTGGTGCTGTAGAGCAGTTGTTTGCAAATAGCAGTAATAGCAATAGTAGTAAAATCATAGTTCTAAAACAACAGAGACAATAGAATTTCGATCAGCAATATAAACTAATATCAAAGGTAACTATATGGTAAATTGGTAAATTGCTTTATTTTCATTAGCTTAAATTTTATTTCCAAAAGTTTCGGCTGTAAAAATTTCATCATTAAAAGGCCATTGTCCTATAAGCATGTAAATCACAATTGTGATGATAAAATTTTTTGGTTCAATAATTTTAGTCATTTCAACATGCTGATAAAAAAAGTTTAGTCACTAAAATAAAGTGATTTGTATATACCTCTATATCTTATGGAGAAAATAAACAAATACTATGATTGATAGCTTATAGATCATGTGTGGCATGCGTTAGGAACTTTCTTATTCCCCAATAGTGAATATAACAATAATAGTATGCACAAATATAGTGAACAAGATATTTTCTTCAAAAAAAAAAAGAAAAGGAAAAGAAAGTATAGGAATAAGAAAAAAAATAAAGCATAAATCCTTAACACAAGTAATGAAACAAGCGGGGCTGGTATGAGGGAGCAAGAAAGACGATAACATTGGCTATATCCAATTAAAAATATGCACTCCTTCAGATTCATGACACTTTTTTTGGTGTGTGCCATAAGAATTTTGGTGCCCCAAAAAAAATCGCTAGGTGCGTGAAAGCGGAAAAAAAATTAAGCTTTTTTCAGCCCCATGCAATGTGACTCAGTAAAAGGTAACGTTTTGCAAGTTGTGAAGATACATTTCAGACTAGTTTTGGAGCTCTTAAAACCTCTGACGTCAGATTTTGCATTTGAGCTTGTTTTGCGGTAGTTTTGGAGCTGTCAAAACCCCAAAAATCCAAAGCTCATTCTTACTACATTACAGATCAAAGGTTTATTTGTACAGACCACTTAAAAGCCTGAAAAAAATTGTAAATGCAAGGATGTCTATTATCAGTGAAGGGTTTGCATTACAAAATTTTCATCCGTTTCTTGGCAGTATTTATGAGTGTCTCTGCAAAATTTCAGCTCAATAGCTGCTTGCATTCAGGCAGGAGAGCTGTATAAACATGCAGGTGGGGACCGCATACATTGAAAAATTGAATTCCTGCTATGACATCACGCGTGACCGCGCCCCCAAACAGGAAGTAAATATTGCAGCTCATATCTCACTATAACTAATAATTTCTGAGCAATAATTTTTACATATCAATGCTTCAATACATAAGCACTTTCATTTTAGCCAATATTAGTTTTTTGACCTCAGTTACCCTTTAAGATATAGGAAGATTAAGGAACTCAAAGAACAATTTGCCCAAAATAATGTTTCTCTAACTGAACTGACATCGTCAGTGGAATGTCTGCTCACACTAATCTCATCTTAGTTCATTGAATTCATCAGTCTGGCTGCATTATTTGTGTAAGTAACTGATTGATTGCTTGTGAATTACTTCAGTGTGCAATTATTTTCCACTAGCATTAATTGATTACTTAATACTAGGAGTAGGCGGAATAGCACTTATAGTCTGAAAATAGGCAAAATGGGAGTAGGCAAATTGGGAGTAGGCGAAGTGGGAGTATATCCCATACATGTACACTTCAAAATAAAGGTGAAGGTCAAAATCTGTATGGCTTAAACTTTTTAATAATAATTACTGTTAATACCAAATTATACCGTATAGCGGGTAATTTTCGAAAGGTGCAAAATTTCGAAATTTTCGAAAGAAGTAATTTTTTTTCGAAAATAAAAACCTGGATAAAAACCAACTGCTCCTTCCTGCTCGTGAATGTTATGGATACTAAACATGGCAGAGATGCTAAACAGGTATTATAGAGTCTGCAAATCAAGTTAGAAAGCTTTATTATGTACAACAGCAGAGTTGCAAACCTTTAATCGTTGATATGATCATCGTTACACGAAGAACAGACGGAACAGTTGACAATTGTTGCTAAAATTATCGTATTTTATGCAATTTTTCCTCACAAAACATAGTTTCCTTGTTCTACTGTGTACTGAGTATGGGTAGCAGGTTTGGCAGTAATGCCAGCAAGGATAGACTGATAGAGAAGTAACTGCAGGTAATACACATGATGACTCAGCCATTACAGATATGGGCGTGTCTGTAAGGTATTTTCGAAACTTATAACTTAGAAAATTTCTGCTAAGCCATATTTTCAAAAATTTCGAAATTTTGCACCCTCGAAAATTTACCAGTAGGAATGAGAGAGGCACAGACCCCCAATAAAAGTAATAAAACAAGTGATGGGGCTGCATGGTATATGATGGAGCAAAGAATGATGATAACATTGACTACTATCCTATACTGTGCATGCATTAATTGCGAAAATTTGCAATTCACAGTAGGATAGTAGCATGGATGCTGTACGTATTGGATTGGAAACTTTGTATATTTGACGCGGACACTGTTTGTAATTTATTAAGAATTATTTGTTAATTTTCCACAAAGTACAAAGATGACGAAGGTGGGTGTAAAAATGTGTATTTTTCGGGTGGAGCTTGTTTAAAGCCACGAACAGAAATACGCCATTTTGACCGCTCAAATAGAGTCCGTCGAACTGATAAACTAACTTCAGAATTCAGGAACACCGTTATTATTGAGTTACAGGTGCTCAATTAAACTTTGAAATGCAGCCCCATCACTTGTTTTATTACTTTTATTGGGGGTCTGTGCCTCTCTCATTCCTACTGTTTTTTTTTTTGAAGACAATTTTTATCTATCTTGTTTCCAATACTTTTTTTTATAAGACAGTACTACACCAATGTATTACAAAAAATTTATCTTAAATTAGTAAATTAATTAATCAATAAATTAGATAATTAATTATTTTAATTGAAACCACACCCCTTTATGTGTACACATTTAAAAATGGTGGGTTGAAGATTCTTGGCCTTCTTGCTGTATTTATATAGTGCAATTCGTTCATACATGTAGATACTTTTTTATATTTTCGAGGCTATCCAAAGGAACTCTTCCAGATTTCGGTGCTTTTTTTGGTATGTGCCAAAATAATTTTGGTGCCCTAAAAAAATTGCTATAGGCTTTGTGGAACGAAAGCCTGAGAAAGAAAGAAGAAAGAAAAATCAGGCGTTTTTCAGGGCTTCATAAATCTGCAATACTATACTTGCAAAACGTTACCTATATAATAGGTAATGTTTTGCAAGTTGTAAAGATGCATTCTAAACCAATTTTTGGAGCTCTTTAAATTACTGAAGTCATGCAGATTTTGCATTCGAGCTTGTTCTGGAGCTGTAAAAACCCCCCGAAACCAAAAAAACCAGGCTTATTCCTACCACTTTCAAATAATATATACTAGTAATAATTAAGTTAACCAACATCCCAACATGTATAACATAAAGAAGTGGTGATTTCCAATTCAACAATACAAGTTCCAGAGACCTTCATTTTGTATACATATACTGTAAAACATGAAACTTTAGCTACACAAATATTTGGGGTTGGAAATATTAATGAAGCTTAATTTAGCGCAAACTGAGCATGCCACAATATAAAATATACAAGTGCAGAAATTTTAGTGCATTTAAGTTTAGCGCTTTAAGTCCTCAGCAAAAATAAAGTAACAAAGCAGCCAAGATTTTTGTTTTACAGTAGTTCCAAAAAAAATAATGAAAAAACACATACACTCTATCAACAGCATATTAGATTGTTTAATAAGAGCAACATTTGATAATTAAGACAATCGACAAATTATTGAGCCAAGGTAACTATTATTCATAATAAATCACAGCCATATTTTACCCATCGATGGATCGGTACACACAACCTAGTCCACATGTGCATGGGTACACTGTATACACAGTCGGAATCAGGATTTAAGTTTTAGTGGAGGAAATTTTGACATTACCAAAAGCCAAATTAAGTTTCTTCTTTTTCTCAAAGAATCATATATTTTGCCCACATACATATTGTAATAACTAAGGCAGTTATGGTAAATGACAACATCAAAAAGCCATGCAAGCATGCAAAAATTATGGTCATGCTTATGACTACATGTATATGGCACATAAATATTGATTTACAGCATACTTTATCTATACAACACAAAAGAAATGATTAATAATAGTACATGTTAAACCATTGAAATTGAAAAGTCCAGTTATATTTGTCAATATGAAGGCAACAGGCACAGTCAGTTGATATTAGATGAAACTACACATTGCACTTAACTAACTTTAATCGGTGTTCAGCTTGGTTGAAATCGGCTAAGCCGTATGCACAAACTACGCCAGTTCACCTATAAGTACACATAAATACAATGTAAAGCCATATCTAATCTAATACAGTATACGGCATACATTTCAAAATCACGAAATTAAATACCACTCAAAATTTGTTCTTCACGTGCACACGCAAAAAACGTATTAAATTGTTGGATAATCACGTTTTGCTTTACTTTTCGTGAATATTTTCCCCCTCAAATGCGCACCTTAGATGAATTCGTGAAATTTTTAACCTGTGAAATATATGCCGTATACGGTAACTACATCCAAGCCAAGCAAGAGTAAAAGAGCATGAAGGTGTAACCTTATAGTGTTTTCATAATAATGAATTTAGTTGAAAGGAGTTGGGAAATGGGAAATATTTAACAGTTTTTGTACTGTGTTCCCAGGCTGACACTACATACAGTGTATATACATGTACTATAAATAGTACACTACTATAAATAGTAGCATCACCTCCTACATTGACCTTGATTCAGGAGTATATTATGATAATTCCTAGGTTTCAAACATACAGTACTTAACGATTGTTGAGAAACTCAAAGAAGTGGTTACAGTAAAATTTTGTAATGATACTGACATGCATTTTACAATTAATTAAATTGAAATTTTATATTTTCAATAACAGAAAGGATGTAGCAGTGTTTTGCCCATGGTGGTCGGGGCTCTAACTACCTCAAAATCAAATTTATAGCTATTCTACCACTTATTACTAAGGAAAAACACTTTAAATGCCAGATATCATGCTAGGTAGATATAAAACACAACTAACTTATCAATTTTATTTTTGTCTACAATTAAGTTTCTTTCAAGTTGTGAATGTGGGTATGCTTACATTGGAGTACTTTCCTTGTATAAAATTATTATTCATAATTATGAATAGTATAGCTCAACAACAGGAGTAATTAACTAATTATATAGCATAGTATGTTATGTTGACGGTAATTTATACCTGTCAACGTATACATATAGCATACATACAGTTACCAGAAGCTCATAAATGAAATTGTTTAAAAAATATATTACCCAAAATAATCAGCTCTCTAACTTGAATCTATAATGTTATTTCAATTGCAAACACTTAAAATTATACAAAAAGCCATTGTTGATGAATAACACTATTTCTAAATCCACTTAATCGAAAAAAAAGATTTGTTTTACACCTACCTTTAATACATGTATATACGATGTACTGCTCTTTTCACAATATTTAAATTGACAAAATCACTGAGGGGGTTGGGGGGCGAAGGGGTGTAGGTAATTATTCCCAATGCCTCACATGTTTTAAGGTCCCAGGTATAAAACTTGGGTCATACATGCATCGTCAACCCTATAACCTATAGCTCTTTTCCTGATCAACAGTTTACAGGATAAAAACACTAATTAACAATTTCTCTATTTCACTTTGCTAACCTACAAAAATGAAATTATTCTTCTATAAATTTCCCTACCCATTTTTACATTTAAAAATAAATACTAAATTCTCAGAACAGCTGAGCTACTTATTAGGATATATCTACAAAATTAATACAGGCATATTTGCAAAACAATGTATACTACATACACAAAAATGAAGCACATCAAGAAGGCCTACAAGGATAAAGTACAAGAAGGCTACAGCCAAGGCCTCTTGTCTAAGATAGCTAAGAGAGAGATTAAAAAATGCCTAACAAATCAGACTATAATAGCAACATTTCATACAAAACAATATCCACACTGCATACAGTATACCACCAAAATAGTGATTGTCATATATTACCCTTTTATATGTACAACAAGAAAGATAAAGAAACTTACAAAACAGAATCTCTTCCAAGTAGTGATTGGACAAATAATTATTATTCATTAAATCTATGTTATTAACTATTATATAATTAAAGGAAATTTTTGGGTGTGGTTAAATGGTGGTTACTGAGTTAATTGTGTAAAAGTAACTCCTATATACCCAAATAACAGTCTTTCAATTCTTGCAAATAAACAAAATAATGTGCACATGCACCTATCAAACCTGCTATATATACATGTGGTCTCTCACTGTTAATTTATAGTATATGCCCTCTGATAGTGCTGGACACTCCGAAAAAGGGATATAGTATAATAAACCTCTTAACAAGGACACTCATCAGCGTCCCAAATAGACTTATCTATATATTTTGACCTCCCAAAAGAGAACAACCTCTCTGAAGGACAAAGCACTTCAGTCTATATATAGGGTCCCAAAATATCCTTTACTCAGTGGTTCCATTGTATGATACCTCTTAATATGCTTTTTAAAAAAACCTACGTAAGTCAATATTTAATGATTTGTCTTATTATAAGACAACATAGAATTAATTTGTATGATAATTTTTTTTAAAAAAATATTAACTTAAGCAATCAACACATTAAAGTCAGATTTACAATGCTTTGTTAATTGGCTGCACATTATGTTGATGTTGGACCTAAAGAATTAAGAGTAAAATTCCAACGTTAATATCCTCACAAGGATCAAATCACCCATGCAATATACGTTGATGGTCAGCTAATGTAACATTGTAAATTTGCCTTAATGCCTATAGCTGTATGCATGTTGCTAGCATTAGCAACTGTACACACAGTGAATAACTATGTAATATTCTCTATCAAAATGTCCACACTGGAACTATATCAATCGAACTTAATGTTAACAATAAATCAAATCCTTTAGACCCGAAGGTTTTTATCAGTCATAATAGCCATCAACCTATAGTACACTCTCTCCATTTACTCCCCATCATCATAGAATACACTCTTGGAAGCAACAACCAAAAAAGCATACATGATCAACATCCCTATAGTCAGATTTACACTGAGCATCCCTCTTGGACTGTGTGTATCCAAGTGTAGGAGCCACTAATAGTGTGCACTGTTATATAATGTATAGTGACTACAACTGATACTATATACATATACATGATCAACGTTCATTATATACATGTACATGTATGGCTATATATACTGTACATGTAGACCATAGGGACACACTATCTTGCTAATAGTATATACATGTACTACGCTATGTACAGGTAAAAATTGAGTCTAGCCAATATTATTACTCCATAAAGCTTTTTTTTATTCCCTGATTAGGAGAGAATTGTACTCTAAAAATAATAAATCAAATCTTGCTATAAATTATATGGTACAAGATTACACACACTGGTATGAAAAAGGTTCAGTTTACAATTTTTAAATCTTCAGTGCAATGGCTATGTGCACACAGCTGTTCTATCTTTGTAGCAGTCAAAAACATACAGCTGTATTTCATGATGCTTACAAGCTATGCTTTGTCTAGTAATAATAATAATAATAATACAAAGAATTTTACTACTATGATAAATTGTATAAGTATATTACACAGGAATTGCTCTGGATCAATTACACTACACATTGTTCATTATCAGTTTATCCCAATTACATCTGCCCCTCCACACTTGAGAATAGGCTGGGGGATACACAATTTCATAATACAACATACTGTACATACCGTTATATGGTAGCCTGGAGACCATACTTTTTCACTAAGTAGATCTCTTGAGTGCATACTTTGCTCTGGTGCTGCTTTAAAAAACAACATAGCAATAATTCAAGTTAGTAACTGTAAAAATGCTTAATGTGCAAATACACATAATCATAGAGAGGCATAATGTGAAATTACATGCATAGAGAGGCAATGCATATGAGTAGCAATGAGCAATCATACTCAAAAAGTCTATATAGCAGAAAAGACTACCATTAAAAAAAAAACCCAATTAAGGTACATGTATATCTGATTCGAATTTAAATTTCATCATAAGGTCTTTTGCCTGTCAAAACGTACCATAATTATAATACACAAACACTTCAATTTCTTTCCCTATAACAACCATCTTTATCTGGACGGCATACCTTATTCTCACTATTAATTGCGTGTACCGCTAAATTTAGCGCTTTTAGCGATTATGTAATTTTTCACTAAATTTAGTATGCGTAAATTTGTTAGTTAACTATTATTAGATCGCAATAAATTTATAAAAACGCTATTTTTAGTACACGTTAATTAAGAAATATTGCATAATTAAGTACACGTAATTAATAGTGAGAATAAGGTATGTTATTTTCTAATAAAAGAAAGTGAATACAGAACTAGTTATACTACGTAAATAGTCATCAAAAAATGTAAGCAAACCATATAAAACAACTCCAGAATACAGAATACAAGTACATGTATATATATAGTTGCATCAGTTTGTGTTGCTGATTATAGTACCAAACGTTTTTCCCCGACTTGTGAAATAAAGTATAAGATGTCTTCACAAGTATATATACTTGTATTCTGTAATCTGGAGTTATTTTATGTCTTACTAAGCTAATTATCACTATTAAAACACACACTCACTCGTATAATTACTACAATAATTTACCACATTCACATATATGGCGACCTTTCAAAACATACCATTCCCTTAAAAATTTTTTTTACTCCCTTCATATCACAAGTGTTAAACAAACCTTATAGCTAATTTCTTTTTGATTTAATAACTAGCAATTAACTATAATT
>JAYJLX010056114.1:0-10410 GCA_036873525.1 Chalinula nematifera | reverse complement strand
TGGAGCTGACAAAACCCCCCAAAACCCAAAAAACCACACTCATTCCTACTATGAAAGTTGCTAACGCACTTTCAGATTATTTAACAACATTTAAAGCACATCCACAATTAAGTTGAGGATTTGCTCAATAGATATTCATCTAAAATTCATTAATTATGGCCACACACTGCCCATACACTTCCGTACTTAATACATTATGAATGGTAAATTATTATTACACAATAATTACCAATGAACATCTATGAGCAATCCTCAACTCAACCCCTGAACGCACTTTAGTACTATGACTAACAAAATTAAAAATTGTACATAATTATATAGGTAACTACTACATTGGTGCTATCTCCAGCATACAATAATATGTTGTAATTTGTCTATTTCTTCGTCTAATTCCTGATGAGATAAACCCAATTGACAGCATATCTCGTCATAGCTATGACTTCCATCACAATATCTAGGGGTTAAAATAAAGCCATAATAATAATAGTGATTAATTTTAATAGCATGAATATATATTATACTCAGATTTCACCCCATGAGAAGTTAGTAAAATACATACCCCAATATAGGTGAGTCTGACTGCAACACTGATTTGCTGAGTCTTGTCTCCACAGGGTATTTATGCAGTTGTCTAATAAGTCCTAGCATAACAGCAAACTGAATCAGTTTCCTAATAATGATATAATAAAACACACAATAGTCCAAAGTGTGTAGTGTAGTATATACAGGTTTAACTTGCCTTTCATCAATATTAACTGAACTCAGATCACTCCTTAAACACATGTCCCTCACTGTTAAACCAGCCTCAAGACTTGAAAGGAGCTTGAAAGCACTTGATACACAACCAAGCTTACCTACAATAAGGGTACAATATGTACATACAAATAATACTATTAAGATACGTTATATTATAATACAACCTGCACTGACCTCTTATACTAATGTATTCCATACATTTGGTTTGGATAGCTTTATCTTCCAACAGCATTGGTAGCTTTGGTGTAGGAACATAAACATTGGAATACTACAAGTATAAACATGATTACAAAGATTGTGCTGAGATTATAATGATGCTATACCTGAAAGATACCTATCAACTTGACAAATTTATATAGCCTATAATAATGTATGAAATATTGAAAACATGAACAATAATAAATAGTTAATCACTTACACTAAATGTTGTATACATTCTTTTACATTGTTTAGATCAACTTCAGATAATTCAGCGATTTTAGAAACATGATTGACACCATCGATATGAGGAAATATCTAGTTGAGTGAAAAATATGTAAACGTGGGTAAATACACTACAATTATGTACACCACTGTAGTTATCACTGTAGTTATAGGCACCACTGTGATTACCAGTGTAGTTGTAGGCACCAAGCTATATACCATGTATAGTTATAAGTACCACATACTGTAGCTATAGGCACCACTGCAGTAGCTGCAGGTACCAGTGTAGGTATTGGTACCACTGTAGCTATAGGCACTAACCGTAGCTACAGGCACCACTACCACCACTCTATTAAATGTAGACACCACTGTATCATACTGATTATGATCATACCAGGAGTCCACTACTACAGACTGCTGCTTTTATCTGAATTGCTTTGATATAACCATAGCCCAAACATCCTTTTCCCTTTCCTATGTACCTACCCTGATTAAGTAAGCTTAGCAAAAACAACACACTATAGATGTTTCATGCACTTATCAGCATCCATATTGCATGCTTACCTCTTGAATTGTGATATCCCAGTTAATGGCATCTAAGAGCTGGTTCGAGGCTGTGAAAACTGGTACATGGTGGTTATAAACAGCAGGAGGATTTCCTAAAACTGGCATTACCTTCAATCTAAGTGTGTTAATTTCATCTATTGCAAAACAAATCAATCATCATACTGATATATGGTGTACAAGTTCACATACTTACCAATAGGAATGATACAAATACCACGATTATTCAAATTAGACTGAACTTGTGATAAAATTTGAGGAATGCATGAACTCTTACACGACGAGGACAAAAAACTAGACTCGAGCTAATAGGAAAAAAAAAACAGTCACTACTATCACTACAGTAGACTATAGCTTCCTTTCAGTGGTTGCTTAATTATCACTAGGAATAAATAGTGTAAACCTCCGTACACTGAATATCATTATTATTACTCAAAGCCGGTTAAAAAATTAATCAATACTTCGATCCCTTTTTTATGGACTACACAGTACCTTCTTATATCATTATAATTATATTAATATTGATTACCTCGTAAGTTTTGAATGCATCTCCCAATTTCATAACAACAGGTTCAAAAGGAACTGTTTCTGTGTCCTCATCAAAAACCAACACCACGTTAAATATCAGGGCATTTCTTGCATATTTTTTGTCTTCGATACTTTTAGGACAGCCAATGATTCTATAGCCCCCAATATCACTGTCGATAATTAATAAAAAACATACTGTATGCAGTGTTCTGCCCATGGTGGTTGGGGGTGGTCAGCTGTAACCACCTAAAAATCAAATTTACCACCTATGGAGCTATTTTAACACTTAAATTACTATAGCAAAGTACTTAAAATGCCCATTTTGCGGTAATTTAGTTCAAATTCAACCACCTAAGATACCATGCTGGGCAGAACACTGTGTATGTATTGTAGATTCAAGCAATTGCACTAATACAATAGTTAACATTTTACGAATGCCCCAGAGGAAGAAAATGGGTATGTGCTCCTATGCCAAGTTACCACCACTCTATTAAATGTAGACACCACTGTTATCTCTTTCTGGTACTGAAGGACAGTCAAGAATCTTCTTGAATTCGTAAAATGGCATGTTGACAATTTTGGTGCTATCTTCAGCAGTATTTGGCTTAGACGCTGCATGTCTGAAGTCCTTTCCGAAATCAGGTTCAGAGCAATCAGTGGTGATACCCCAATACCACCAATACCACAGGCTGTCCCCAATTAGTACAATGCTCATTCTCCCCTCCCTTTGCTATGCACTCATTCATTGACTCACAGTGATATTATACGATCATAAAGCTGAGGTTTTGTTATGATTAAGTCACGCACAGCATCAAAAGTATCCCTGATAGGGAAGCACTCAGGTACCTGTGATGAATAGCAATGGCTTTGTTACTACTATAATATATACTACTGTTCATAGGCAATCGTCCTGCACACGTATTGGAGCATGTATATACCTGATGTACAATGATAGGTCCAGTAATCGGGTCAAATTCACTGAGGAAAATACACTTTATAATGTTACAGACACTCATATCTGAGTATACGTAGATATGATCTGAGCTAGCTACCACTAAAAACCACGCCTATTGTAACCAGTGATGACATGATGCATGCATGAATGAATAGTCACACCAAGAGTTACTCTTGGTCACACCCATCACTTAAAAAATCATGTTTTTTTTTGTATTGTATTGCAAAAAAAAAAAAAGAATTAATAAATAATTGTTAAGAATAAATAAAAATTTTCTAAATTCCTTATTTATTCTAAAAGCAAATGTGAATAATAAATTTGAATATAATTATTAGACGGTTATTTGGGTGTGCAAAAAATTTCTTTGGGAATAATGTCCAACTCTTTTCTTGTCTTCTTCAATCTTTCTCTGAAGTGCAATCGCTTTCCTAAGCAACGACGCCTTAAATCCTTTTAGCTTTTCAACTTCCTGTTGCAAGCCCATTATTACTTCTACTTTTCTTTGGCGGCAATGCTTGGCAGCAACTTTATTTTTTCCTCGTTTACGAATGACCTTGGCTTGTTCTTTATCTCTTTCTGGTACTGAAGGACAGTCAAGAATCTTCTTGAATTCGTAAAATGGCATGTTGACAATTTTGGTGCTATCTTCAGCAGTATTTGGCTTAGACGCTGCATGTCTGAAGTCCTTTCCGAAATCAGGTTCAGAGCAATCAGTGGTGATACTGCTAACAGGGCTCGGTGGGAGGAACTGTGTGGTAGGAGGAGGGGTCCCTTGTCTGCTGTCAGAATAATGAGACGATTCTGAATACCTGGGAGAAAACCCTCCAAGATTAGTGATTCCAGCCATTGTTAACGGAGCATGTGTGCCACCTCCACAACCTTGAGGTAATATATCTTCCAATTTGCAGGTTTCATTGTTTGAAATTAAAGGTGGAGTAGGAAACGAATTGAAATTCTCTTGAACTGGCTCAACCGTGGAGGTCAACAAGTTAATTAAATCCATTCCATTGTTAGAGTCTATAGGTATACTTGTAGGAGGACAATGACTAGAAGAGATTTGTGGGAAAGTGGTATATGGTTGTTGCTGGGTTTCTGACTGAATCATTGAACATATAAGATCCAGTTCACTGTTTTGCCTGTATGTAGTGGTGTGTGATGAATGGTTGTTTATAGTAGGTATACTGTTAGTGGTAAAGGGAATATTATTGCTGGGCGGAGCAGGGGGCGGAGACAAGAATCTGGGTGAAGATAATGGATCTATATTCATGGAGCTTGCGGTAGGAGGCGGAGATGAGAACGGAAGATCAAAAGGAATGTCACAATCAGCAAAGATCGAGGTACTATGGCGTGACTGATGGTCGCTTTCCATGGCTACACCTTGATCAAAATCAAGGATTTCATCAGGAAATGCTGTTGGTGATGTGAAAGGCTTTGCTGAGACTAACATTTCGTTGGCCTCTGTGCCAACCATGGAGAAGAGGTCCAGCTGCTCTGGTTTACAGTCCTCGTTGAATGTGCTGCTTCCAGCTAAGGTAGGGTCACAGTCTTTCTGAAGTGCCTCACTGATTTCTTCCTCAACGAAATCTATTGTGTAATAAAACATTATAATCACATGGCCAATCACTATCATACAACGAAAGTACCTTCAAATCCTTCGTCCTCTTCAGGGTTTCCACCTTCTCTACCAGCTTTACACAGTTCCTCCCTCAGAGGAGATAAATTCAAAGGCGAACTGTCCAACTCTTCCTTTAGATTGGGGTAAAAAGGTTGGTTTGAGCAAAAATCGTCTTTCCTATCATCCAATACGGCTGACAGAAAATCGTCTTCGTACAGAGTCGATTCCATACTGCTTTTAGATATATACTTCTTAAAATCTTACAATTGGAACTAAGAAATTTACTGAGTCATGGTAGCGGCGAGGCCTTCTTTTATGTGAGTAGCGATCGCCTTTGCTTAATTTAGTAACAAATTACATAATCCGGATCTCTAAGAATAGATTACCCCGGAAGTCAGCTTGTTTAACTCCCACGCAAATGCATTGCATAGAATTTAATTCACCAATAATTAAATTCCGTGCAAGTTTGTGAATATGCATGTGGCTATTAGTCAATGCACAATAATCCACTTAATGATGTAACTGTGCACTTAACGATTTCAATAAATACTTATGCTTGTAAACATCCACCAAAAGTTTAAAGCATTAAATCAGGTGTGTTTGTGAACAACCCCAGTAGTAAAATATAAATATTGAAGGCAGTTAAACCACCAGTTGCACAGCGACAAACCAACCTTGAGTAACAATGGCATTCAAGCTTTTGATTTTTTCTGCACTTGTGACGTTCTCTTTCTGTTCGAATTGCTCTGAATACTTTGGAGGGCAGTGGGTCATACATTGGTACAATTGCTGTAATAACTGCGAGGAGGATTATCCATACTGTGATGGGTGGACATGGCAGGGTGGTAGCAATGGACAATATTGTGGAACTTGCGGCCAAACCAGCTTCAGTGGTAAACTTCTGAGGCAGTATGAATGTGTCAGCTGCGATGTTCAAAGCAATTGTACAGAGCTAATCAAGAAGTTCAACTATCCTGGTTTGTGCTGGATGTGGAGTAGAGCATTCAGGGGATGCTGTAGCTCCTCAGCTAACTCCAACTTGCAATACGGCCATGATGTTATGAAGGAAAGTTTCACATTCTGCGGTGATGGTGAGTGTCAGGAAGGTGAGGATCGGATGAACTGCTCATTGGATTGCTGTCCATTGGTTAATGAAAGATGTCAAAGGACGTCATCAATTTGTTCACCAGATTGCTGTGGAGAATCTTCATGTTGTTTGTCACTTTAGTATTAGGAGCTAGAGTCACAGTGTAACTAAGTGGTAGTAGTATGTCATAGAACATTGCTTATACAATATAATTATAGATCTATATACCGTTCCTTGTTGCATACTTTGTTTCATGTATAATCAGAGTTATTAGACTACTTTTCTTGCTAGTTAGATTCTTGCATCAAACCATTGAGCATGCTGGGGCAGCAGGGTCTGACTGTTTTGCAAGCTAAACAAATGTTTGCAATTTAGCATGAAGGGGTGGTGGACTACTAATGTACTATAGTACTACTACACTCATCTCCTAATTATAATAGTACGTAGTACAATGACGTCATTATAGGAGGAGAATCTAATTAATTAACCACACCTACCTTATGGCCGCAATTACATTCAAAATACGCTCAATTAGAAATTTAGGAATACCGTATCTTTTTAGGTTAGGCGTTTATTAATGGTGGCAGTGGTATTTCACAATTTTATTTTTGTTTGGCAGCTTCTGGCCTTCTGAGGCATAGAAGAATTCACTCTGAAAGGACTACAGGAAAGCTTTCTGGGATAATGGAAGCCAAAATACTTACTGGTATTCTGAGTTCTGATACTAATACTCGTCTTCAAGCAGGAGACCAGCTGCTTGAGTACATCAGGGATGAAGCTAACAACATTGCTGAGTTTGAAGAATTGGACAGCCTCGTTGGTGGCCTTGCTGCTTGGATGGGAAGCAATAATTTTAGGGTTAGTTTAGTTCTTTATTGCATATATTTATGTATTTGGTGTTTTGTGTGTCAGTGCAAGTCGAGAAGTTTAATGTGCTCAGTTGTAATTATACTGTATATACCTAGCGTATATTACCTTGGGGAGATTAGAAGGATTGTTTAATATCCTTCAGTAGCTCTCCTTACATGCTGGGGCAGTGTCTATTTTGATGCAGTTACTGTTGATGAATCTAATTGATACTGGTCAACACTAACAGGAGTTTCCCCCTTGCTTGAAAGCTTGCTTCCTGAATCTTGCATACTTGCAGTGAAAGGATATTGTGTGTTACCGGCTGTTATCTGATTACTACCACTATTAGATTAGCAGTCTTTAGGAAAGAATGGACCCCTTAAAAAGGGGCACTAGATGAGGTTCAATAAACTTTATTAATGGGTTAATGGTAACTCATTATTAATTTTAATCTTGAAAATTTAAGTTTCTTCTCAAGTCTGGGCCTGTAAACACAATAGTAATAAGGCTTTGTTATAATTATGTGACTTGTGTTAAAGGGGCGGGTCCAGTTTCACACATAGCTGTTAATGTTAATAATTGTGTTGTGTATGTTGTGTGCTTACAGTACATAAAATGTATAGTATATTATATGATGTTCAATAAAATAGAGTTTTTTTTTCCAGGTCAGTTTATCTGCCATGGATATCCTCATTATGATCATAATTCAAATGAAAGATAAATTCAAGCCATTTTTGGGTGCAGGTAAGCAAATAATATTTTTATATTTGTGTTAAAATTTGTTGAATTCTGTTTGTGGATGTACAAGCTTGAGGGTTTGCAAGCATATAATGTACATGTATCATTGGATTTGGGTGTTGCGTTATTAGATAGTTTACATCACTTCAGTCTTGTTCATAAGTTAGTAGCCCTCATTGTTCAGTGTTGCACTGTGTGAAGTGGTAGTAGTCTTACTGGAATATTTCCAAGTTAAAATCTTAGTTTGTTGCACTATTGACATTAAAAGGTCAGCCAGCATACGTGTACATGTAGCTACCATTGCAACTCGTTGTAACAACATCGGTTAAAGTACATACATGTATAGGGTGAGCAGGAGGTGCTACAGGATATATGTACTAAGTTTCAAAGAAGCAAAGGAAAATTGATTCTCTGGACACCACTTTCTTCCCTAGAGTATGAAGGGGTTACAGTGATTACCAAGAATAGTATGTCCTACCTTTTACAGAGAAGAGTAGACCTGTATTGTCTCATATGATAAACCAGGACTTTCACCTACGTGTATACACTGTACCATGGGACTTATTCTGAGCATGATAGTGGCCCAATGCGACCATTTGCTATTTTGCTAAACTGTCCTTAGCAATCTCATGTGAATAGCTCAAGTGTATTACTTTAGTATATGTTGTGTGTAGCTGTACACATATATGTGTGTAGTGGGATTTGACTTTGAGCTGACCAATGTTTGTGTATAAGTTTAGGCTCACCTCCTTCTTGTTAATCTGTTATTTTGCATATTCTCACGTACACATACATTTATTTTGAAAATCTTAATCAATTTCAGAGACATGCACATGTGCATATACAATGTACATGTACTTTTCATTACTAGGGTATTATAGTATAATGATTATAATAGTACTTATGCTTGATATTGATTGTAGTCTCCCTCCCTTTCTCTCTCTTTCTCTTTGTAGTGACTCCTATGATTAAGGATAAACTAGGAGACAGTAAGGATCAAGTCCGAGAAAAGACCCAAATGCTTCTGCAACAAATAATGCAAGATGCTGTATCTAGTCCCCAGGTTGGTTTGTCAGTAAAATGTCCTATTATTATAAGCTGTATAATGTGGCCAGAGGGTTTGTATATGTGCATGTACTGGTATTGTATAAAACATACTGTATGCACATGTACATTTTTTTTAAGTTAACCACTGAGGTTCATAAAAAGCATTAATTGAGGGAGAGTACATGTATATATGTTACACACTACTTACGTTCGTTTTCTTTTGTCGTTTTATGTGGACTTGTAAAATTTGTGCATACTAAACAACAACTTTTGTTTTAAGTTTTGCGACTTCCTTAATTATTTTACTGCACGTTTTTATGGTACATTTGGTTTTATACACTTCGGTATGATTTCTAAGGCATTTGTAGACCTTGTAACTTCATCATTCGATTTTACAAATCCCATTAAAACGTTCACCTTGATATTTATGTATATACATGTATATATATAGTGTGCATATACTATAAGAAAACCTGAAAGAAACACTCATAATGTTTCTCTTTCCATTGGTATGGTTTGTTACAGTTGCTAGGTAGAGGAACGTAATCTTTCAAATATGAAACTCATTGCGTTGATCTAATTCTAAATTCTGTTTGTTTTTTTTTTGTAATCAATGAAGAGCTTTTATTTTGGTTTATGATTAGACTAATCATCATACATGTATTTTATTGTCATAGAAATTTTTAGAGACTATAATGGAGGGTCTGCTAGTACACAAGAACTTTAGAGTCAAGGAACAAGCACTGATTTGTATCGGACGAACTCTTAGCTTGTGAGTGCAATCTGCTTTATGCAGTTGTATTGTTACACATCAAATACATGTACATGCACTACATGTATATACATGTACATTGATACTGTATGTGCAATGTATGCACACATACATGTACATTGTATGTATGTACATGTATGTTATCTTTGACTGTTATACTATACACATGTAAGAGGTGTACTACATGTGTGTCTACACAGACATGTACATATAGTAGTACAAATAATAACTCTAGTACTGTACTTTAAAAATGTACATGTATCCCCATTGCTGCTCATGTGTATACATGTGCATACATGTATCCAGTTGGTGCACAGAGTGTGTGTGAGTATGTGTGAGTGTGTATGTGTGTGTTATCCAGTTATGTATAGTGTATGTGTTATAAATCAAGTGTGTATTTGTCTTATCTTATACTCAAGCTTTGGGTCTGGTCAGATATCTGTGTCAAAGTTTGTTGGAAAAATTTGTGAGCTATTGTCAGATGCTAATGCTCAAGTGAGAGTGGCTGCTGTCAACTGTCTTGCTGAAATATATGAGCGTGTTGGAGTTAAAGTCAGAATGGATATATCCAAGAGAGGTTTGCCTGATGCTAAACTACAAATGGTGTTTCGGAGATTCGATGAAGTGGACAAAGAAGGAAACGGAGCTGTTGATGGAAATGGAATGAATGGAGATGATGTAAGATACAGTGTAACAATAATTCAGTGGCTCATTGCCATAATAATTAGGAACTTAATGTCAACATGTTTGTATGTACAGTTGTACATGCACATGAACAGTACAGTACATACATGTACATACATACACTGTGAGTGTGCATGTACAAGCATATACTGCGCATATATATTTATAGAAGTTTATGTAAGGCTTAGTCAAAACTCATTATATTACAGAGAATGGGCTTGAATTTTTTATTGTACTTTTCCAATGAGTATAGTCCATTGCAGTGCTACTAGTACAATGGAGCTACCATGTGTAGTGCATACATACGTACGTACGTGCATGCATGCATGCATACATACATACATACATACATACATACATACATACATACATACATACATACATACATACAT
>JAYJLX010056103.1:0-10412 GCA_036873525.1 Chalinula nematifera | reverse complement strand
GGTGGGGGGGGAGTCAAATGAAAAGGAACACTAAAAGTCTGTTTCATTTTGTATGTAAATGGAAAAACCAACACACTTACAGTTTCACATGAAAATCTACTCAAATTAGTTAAGCTTACCATTATTACTAGGCTAGAAAAACACCATTTAATTGATAAAGGATGTGGCAAATTACAGCTAACACACTACGTATGTGCTATAGTGGGGGGTAATACATACGTGTAGCTCTCTGTGCACAAACATACACATTAGTGAAATTATCATCAACTAACAAATACTCCTAATATACTCTGTAAACAACATTTACTATACATGTACAATAATGTATAGTAGGTATAGGGTACATACACAGTATAATACACTACACCAGGCAAACATTTACAATGACACACCCACAAACAAATAGACTACTACTATTGCATTCCCTCTATAACTATTCATAACATTACACAGATCCTCTGTATGAATTCCTTCAATGTTTCCCAACCCATAAAATGGCAAATCCCAAAGCAACATCAATAGATAAATCAATGAATAGCCTACTGTGTAAATAGTATGACCTTATATAATTGTACTAGGGCTATGAAATTATAATCACATAGCAGCAACCACATGTGGGTGGTATCCTGATGAAATATTTACAGCCACATCATTGTATACATATTGCTAAAAGTAATTTCAAGTGCCGAGTATTTACAAAGTAATTTCTTGAATATAGTACATTGTATATCCTCAACACTAACACACATTCCAATAGTTATATAATACAAATAACGAGTACATAAAGCTTGAAGTACATGAAATAAAGTCAAGATTACAAAACTGATGCAATAGGTATAATAAATCAATGAAGTGCTGGTTGTTGATGTATAAACCACAAGCTATACACAGTGAAATACAATACACCCAATGTAATCAACACCTGCTCCCTAGAATACACCAACATTACTAGAATAACATGAAAATTGTGGTAATCTGTCAAACTGCCAGATGCAATCACACATTACAAGCTTTTTCATAAAATACCAATTTTCACCTTCGAAATGACATGAATTTTTAATGAAAACAACAAAACATTACCTAACCCCAAACTATAATGGTGTAAATGCAAGTGATCTCCGATAATACTGAAGTGCATTATCTTACTTGGGTCGTCGGAGGCATCGTTTATTAGTGTTACTGTTGCTCCGTAGACACTGTCCATCTTCTTCTTCATCAGAACTACTACAGGTCAAGTCATCGTCTAGAAATCCCCTTAATCCTTGAACATGTTTTTGGATTGAATAAGACGACAATCCCAAGTTCTCATGGGATGAAGAATGTGGTAAACATGGTGATGATGACTCTGATCCTCCTATACTACTTGGGTTTGACACAACACTCACACTCGGACTTCCAGAAATGGGCGTGGCTTCACTGGATAGGTTTTCGATTTCATGTGAAGCGGTTGTGTTCAACACTGTTGTTGCATGTTGACAGCCAATTTGATGGCAGCTATGAGAGTGGCTTACTGCTAGTTGTTGGTGTCGTAACGCATGTAATGACTTGGTTACCCTTTGCTCCATCCCAGCCTGTGTAGAAGCCAAGCGAGATGAGGACTTCTTCACTAAATTAGAACAGTGTTTAGTGACTGACTCAGATGCTGTTTCCTTGTTGAGAGTACTACTGTTGTTGGGTAAAGACATTGTGGCTCCATTCAAACAAGAAGGTTTTGCTTCAGTCTTCATCTCTCTAGACTTTATTGACGAGTTTATGGTACCGTTTTTTATAGGAATCTTCTCTTTTAAAACCTTCGTGAGGGCGGCAAGTCTTGAAGCCATGGTTTCGTTCACACCGTTTAGTCCTCTTTTATGATTGTTCCTTCCTTCATCTGTCGACGGCGGCAAGGACAACTGAACCATGCCGTTACCTCTAACCACCGTTTGCATGACATACACAACAAGTCAACAACGACAACAACAATCCTCGACTGTGTACAAGGACAAGGGCTAAATCTCGCTATCCAGTACGGTCAAAACCAGAAATCACAGGCCACCGATCAAGAAATTAAACACGTCGTCCACACGTATAGGATACTAGGATGAAATAAGACACTGTTCAACGGCATACACCCAAATTGACGAAAGAAAGTTTAACGACAAGTGTTGGTCGCCGAACGACAACCGAAGATTGCGAACGATATCAAACCTTTTCCGTCAAGTAAGAGTTCTAGAAAAACACTCCAGGTAGTCGATGAGAGGTTATTTACAATATCCTTTACAGTGAATGGCCTTCGCGTGAAGGTGAGAGAAGCGATTCAAACCAACATCTCTTCAGCCATGTGCTTCAAGGTCATAGAACAACCTTATCCCGCTAATAAACCTCCTTAACCTTGTATGGCAAAACTGTCCCACCCACCACGTGACTCGCTAACGATGACGTAATGAGGTGGCAATAAATAGAACTGTACATGTCAGCGCCATTTTATTTTTCTTTGCAAATTTATCTCCACACTGTTACAGAGCGATGGCGTCCCAGCATCTTGTTGCTGTTGCACCGAAGTCCACAAAGTCAGTAGATTTCCAAGAAAAGTTTATTCGTTTCATAGCAAACAACTACGATGACGAGCCATCCAAATTCATGGATGCCATCAAGGAGTTGAATGGTTTGAGGGAGGCAACTGTAGTGAAAACCCCTGATAAGCATGAGACGGGTTTAGACTTAATCATAAGGTAGCCATGACCCTTTTATGTCCCTTAATACCTGATATATGCTGTCTTAGTTGGTTTATTAAGATTTGGAAGTATGACTAATATTAATACATCCTCCTTTTTTTTCTCAGATATCATGACCAACTCGTGGCTATTGAGAATAAGTTGCCTATTTCTGAAGGACAGGTGAGGATAGTTGTGTAAGCACTCTCGGTGTTAGCATATCTGTATTATACATTAATTGTCATTATCCTGTCACATGAGTCACATGACTGTCATACCCCACCAACCCACTCACATAACACAATGTATTATAATAGTTTATAATACATTATACATAATAAATAATGCACAGTGTTCCATACATACGTATTCATTGAAAGGGAGTTGCATTTAATGGGGTTAGTTTGGTTTGATCATTGGCGTCAACAAAATATAGTTACATTTCAGTTGATGTCATCACTCTAGTGATGTATCCTTCCCTCTGTATCCAGTTATAATTATTATTGTGCTACAATAATGAGATTACTAGAAGAAGCTTCCCCATCATTAATGGTAACTGATTCAACTGTTGGTTTGTTTCAAAAACTGAATAAAAATTGCAGTGAATGTTTGTTGGTATCGTTGTACTTCAACCAATGTTTGTCTCAAACTTTGTAAAAGTTCGTCCTTTTTATTCACATGAATGGGGTGGGAGTGAGAAAGGGGGTGTGTGCTGGGCTTTAGTCTGCTCCTTCGTAAAGCCTAGTTCACATATGGTGCTAGTGGGATGTTACGTTGATGCTGGAATGGAATTCTAGTCTATTCCAATGTAAATGTTGCGTCAGAAAGGTCAGATTGCCCACACAACATCGTGCTAATGTCATATTGTGAACTAGGCTTAATGCACTATACCTATCATAACATGTACATGTAATTAACAAAACTTGCTAAAGAATAAGTAAAATATAACCCTGTTCACACGCCCTGCTGAAGTAGCTATGGTTGCCACTGTACACATGTTCTGAAAGTCATGGAATGGGTTAGCTTGATTTTTGTTACTGCACACTGTACTGCTACAGTTACATGTAAGCCCTCCTTGATATACTAGTTATTTGCTATTGATGTAGTGTGTTAGGGAATTTGTATCTCAATTTCCTGTAGATTCATTTGAAATTCTCATGGAATGATGCCTTTCAAACAGGATTTATTGGCTCAAAAAGTGCAAGTATGTGTCTTTACACAATTATTAATTAATTGTGTGGGATGTCAAGGTTGATTAAGAAGATTTGAGTAATGGGTGGGAAGAGTTTAAGTAATAAACAATGGCTACTTGTGTAAAAAGGGAAAAAAAACGGGATTTCAGTGTTTTATGCCAAGATCATAATTTTTTCTCTGAAAGTCACCGATGCTTTTATCTATCCTACTATATTGTGCACTATAGTTCAGTATTTTGTTCATATTCTATATATAATATGATATTGTTGTCTTTTATGTCCACTATTGTGTAATCAGGTCAGGTGTCTGGAATATTTGAACGTTGTTGTGTTCTCTTCAACATTGGTTCTCTTCAGTCTCATATTGCAAGGAGTCAAAACTTTGACAGTGATGAAGGCTTAAAGAATGCAGCTAAATTTTTCCAGGTAAAAAAAAAATTGTTCATCGTTGTTACTTATACGTAGTTCACAGTGGAGATTGCACAGCGGAGACACTATTTGTAGTCATTCTGTTAATGTACATGTACATGTATAATAATAGTATTATTGTTTCTGTTATTAGGGATCATCAGGAACGTTCCAGCTGCTGAGAGAACAGGTATTTGCCCATCTTCAAACAGCTCCAACCCCAGATTTATCTGCGGAGTCGACCACAGCCCTCTCAACTCTAATGTTGGCACAGGCTCAGGAAGTATTTGTGTTTAAAGCATATAAAGGTAAGAATACTGTTTGTGAGGGGGGGGGGGGGGGGGTGGGAGGCATTAACATAATGTTGTGAGCAGTATGTTCAGATTATAGACTTTTACTAAGGCCATGTACAATGTACATGTGTATGTTTTTTTCTTTTTATTTGTAACAAAAGCTTTCAAAGTTTAAACATGCTCAAGCAAATCTAAAGGGTTTTTATGCCATTGGGTTCCTGGTTACCTTCTGAGTAGTTTCAACGGCCGTTAGATGACAGAAAATCTACCACAAAGGAGAGGAACTAGTAATTAAGGTCATGTATTTCAGCAAAAAAATCTTGCCAATTAAGATTCATGTTCTTACTGTATTTATTTCTTGATGGAGACTTTCTTGTATGTCTAGTATTGATGGACATTCTGGGACTGCCATCATAGCAGTGATCGTTAAGCTCTTGAGTTCTTCCAATAAAGCGTTCTGGTATCTGGAGTTAATGATTCATGTGAACAGAGAAGTGCCTGATTTCTACATAGAAGCTATTTAATAAAAGCACTAAAGTGCTGAACCCTTGCAGTCATCTACACATATCTATACACTTGACCCAATACAAATATGATTTAATATCACACAACTTCTTACATTTATGCCCACACTACAGCAATATATTAACCCTTTAGCAACCAAATTAATCTTAGGTCTGTACAGTCTTGTTGACTCAGCACTTGTAGACTCGGCACTTGTAGAATGTCAGCCAAACTCCCGTGTCAATGTAAGCATGTCTAGTACTTTCACTCAGTGACAGAAATTTTACACTGTTGTTGTTGCCACGGAAATGGGGTCACCAGAAGCTAGGCATAATTACCAATTCCACAGCAGCTTCCGCCATTTTCCAGCCCGCCCCCACACCAGCCACACCCGACCCGCCGCCTGATGATTCCAAATCATGCTCAAGCATTCTATAAGTGCTCAGATTGCGTCTCGGACCATCCCTCAAACTCAAAAATTCCCAAAGGTGGCGAGGGGCTGCGTCCCTTCGAACCCCACCTAAGGAGGGGGCCAGCCCCCCCCTTAGACACCCTCCCATATGTACGGTTTTGTGGGGGACAGTGGCGTGAAAAGGGGTCACTCTTTTTCAGGAACTTTCAGTGTTTGCAAATGCAAAAAAAGGCAGCTTCAGACAAGCTTTCTCTGCTTAGTTATGGGCTTAAATGTTGTGGGCAGAGTTTTTTGACGCATATATACGTTTATGGTTGTTAAAGGGTTAAAAGGCTACGGATTTTTATTGTCTGCAGTTATACTTTTTATTATGTATGTTATAGTGTTTAGAAGTTTGTATAAAACCGATTAGTTGCAAATGTTTTACACTTTCGTGCTTCATTTTTAAAATGATTTAGTTTACAAAGATCAGTTGTTATATCAATCAACAAAATGAATAGGGAGTGAAATAGATGTGCATACCCCATTATGCATATGTGTAGTGTCTATCACTTAGACCTTAGTGTCTACTTTATTAAAACATGTCATGTGCTGCATGTGCCGTAGAATTTTTATCGATCGAAAATGTAAAAGAAAAATTCTTAATGAAATCATTACTAGAAGTTCATTAAAACAACAACAAAAACAGTTGATGAGTTATATGGTATTGTTCCTTGATGTCTGTTTTACTTGCTATAGACAAGATCAAGAGTCAAGTAATATCCAAGCTAGCAATGCAGTGTGCTGATCTTTATTCTGAAGCATTGAGTAACATGCAAGTATCATCGGTTAAAGGACAGTGGGAGAAAGGATGGTTGGCCATTGTTGCAGCTAAAAGCCAATACTTCCATGCTGTTGCTCAGCAGCACCTGGGTTTATTAGCAAAGGCTAACAAGTCATTTGGAGAGTCTGTTGCCAGATTGAAGGTGAGGGTTCTAATATAGTCAGGGAGGAGTGATTTTGAGAGGGTCAACATGTATTCTTGTGCTTCCAATGGGAGAGATGGGGAGGTAGCGAGGGCTGGGTTTTAATGAGGGAAAGAGTCACTGTATTGTTTTAGTTTGATTGTACTGTATCACTGGAGATATTTAAATTGTATTAATTCCATAGGAAGTTAAAAAATTATGATTGAATGAATGCTAAGGTGTGGCGTGGCTTGCAGCATATGTGAATACATGCACATGTGCATGTTGTCTGGTTTACTTTGGAATACTTTTTTTTTTCTTTTGTAAAAAAGCACAAATTATGTCCTTGTAAATGCTTGTAGCCATATGGTGTACTACTTATATGAGGTGATTAAGATTGATGTTTTAGTAAACACTATTATATAGTGAGAAAATATTGTAGTTTCTTTAAGGAAATTTTTTACGAAATCAAAATGATTTCAGTGGCCACAATTAAGCCTAGTTCACAATGTTATGCTAGTGCGACATTGCGTGGGCAATTGGACCTTTTTGACACAACATTTACATTAGATTCTATTCCAGCGTCAACGTAACGTCCTGCTAGTGTCGTATTGTGAACTAGGCTTTACAGTACATGTACCTTTGTATCTTTGATCTGTGAATGGTTGTTGACTCAACACTTGTATAATTTCGGTGGCTGGGCCGCCATACTATGACACTGACTGTAACAAAACTGCGGTGTCTTTTTTTTGTCCTGTATAATACTTTTAATTGGTGACTGAAATTGTGCACTCTCGTTGTTGTCATGGAGACAGGTAACCAGAAGTCTGTGTAACTACCAATTTCACACCCACTTCCGCCATTTTGTGGCCCCGCCCTCATACCTGCCACACCAGATCCTCCACCTGACATTTCTAAATTGACAAAATTTTATATCCTGAAATTTTCTTTGTGTATGGTATTTTATTTTTGTGTAAAAGTGGAATTAAAAGTATTTGGGAGTTTAAATGAGAGCACTAAATTGCAGAACCCTCGCAGATATTCATGTACGTTTCATCTGACATAAAGCAACAAAAGTATGATTAAACATGTTTAAATGTACACTAGCACATTTACACACCATTTATGTGCATACATGTAGATCTACACTTGAAAAGACATTCTTTACGCTTTAACAACCAAGCAATTAGAAAACTTCTAGACCGTAGCTCACACTACTAACAACTATCAAATCTCACAATCATTGGGAAAAAAAAGTTTAGCAGAAGATAAGAAATCCTAGTAGGACCTTCACAACAAACTTTGTAGGAATTCTGGAGCCTTACGTTTGATGAACAAGCTTTACAACAGCTTATTTGCAGCTAGATCAGAAGCCATGATCAAAATGTAAAAGTAGGCGTGATTGACAAATGTTTTTGCAACATGCACGTGCTTAGTTGGCACACCTAACATAATATGACGGTCAGTAAAGGTTTGACTTCATTTTAATTTTTACCATATTTTGAAAATCCTTTAAATTGGACATCAGTAGCTTTCAGTGGAGTGTAAGTCAAGTTTTATGACCACAGAGAATACAAATCAGGAATTAACTCACAAACAAACACACATACCAACTGCTATAGATCCCTTTGCCCACGCTTGGGTTAATAAATGATCATAGTGTACCACGCACACAATGTATCATACAAAAACGTTGCTTTGATACAGATGCAGTATTAAGGCTGGTTCACAATATGACGCTAGCACGACGTTGCGTGGGCGATTTGACCTTTTTTGATGCAACGTTTACATTGGAATAGACTAGGATTCAATCCAGCGTCAACGTAACGTCCCTTTAGCGTCATATTGTAAACCAGCCTTAAGATGGGCATCAAATCTTCCATCCAAACCTGCTATATATGGGCAATGATGTGTAATGTGCTGTTTTTTTTTCCTTGCTACAAGTTGGTATTAGCTTACAATAATAATGATTGAAGTGAAATATTATTCTGATGCTGAAATTTACTCCTACATGTATGTTCTAATATTAACAATTACATTGTACATCATAGGTCAAATTGCCCACGCAATTTTTTGTAAACATTGGTGTACACATTATGAAGCAGGCTAGTGCATGTAATTTAATAAATATGCTAATTGGTGTTTATTATCCAGCGGATGGTGTTAATAGGAGCAATCGTCGTTAATCAATCTCAATAAAAAAATTTTGCACTTAAACAACCACATCAATTTCATCAACACAAACAGAATCCACTCAGGTGGCTACCATCTACTTAGTCAGTAATTTATGCCTCTATTGTTCTCTCCATGGGAGTTAAGCCTAGTTCACAATATTACGTTAGCCAAGCGTTGCATGGGCGATATGACCATTTAACACAACGTTTACATTGGAATAGACTAGGATTCTATACCAGTGTCAACCTAGCATCCCGCTTGCATCATATTGTGAACTAAGGCTTTTAATATCTGCCCTCACCTGCTGGTATTTTATTGGGCATTGTGTGCGGAAATTAGATTAAGCAAGGATCCCCTCCACATAATTTATTGCAAGCTATAAAAGCATATTAATCAAATGGTATTAGGGTGGGCTTTTAAGTTTGCTTATTAATAAATGTAATAAAGCCAATTATCATAACTTACAGAGGGATTTTTTTTTATCTTCCCTTACCTTTTTTTTTTTGCAGTGTAAATTAAATTAATTGATTTTGCTTGTTTTGTATGTATGTATGTATGTATGCATGTATGTATGTATGTATGTATGTATGTATGTATGTATGTATGTATGTATGTATGTATGTACATTTTCTCTAATAAAAGGGTTAGTGTATGTATGGAGGTGTTTTAATTGCTTTTGCTAGTTTACATGCATTCTTTGTATGTACTAAGATATATGTCCATTTATTAGTAATGTTTTTATCCACAGAAAGCTCAAGAGCTGTTAAAAGAAGCTGAAAAGAGAGGAGAGGGATATTTCAAGCCATATGTTAGTCACATATACAGTGTAGTTGCAGTTTATAGCATTATATTATTAATAATATCTGTAGGACATCACTTCAACTCTAAAGCTTGATTATCAAGCAGTAGAGAAGGACAATAACTTTATTTATAATGATCGGGTACCTAACTTTGCTACTCTGGAACCCCCTGGTAAAGCTACGGTTGCCAAGAGCTTGCAATTTCAATCTCCTGCTTCAAATTTCCTTGACCTTTTTGCCAACCTTGTTCCACTCCCTGTAAGTAGGGCATTGTCTGCTTACAACTCTAAAAAGGATGCTTTAGTTAGCGAAGAAGTGGAGAAGATTCGAACTGCCACTTCCAATATTAATGAGTATGACAGTACAGTACATGTACATGTATAGATTATACAAACAATGTACATTATGAGAAACCTTATATTTATGCTCAGTATCTAATTACTTTCTGTTTAGAAACTTAGCCAACAAGAATCTTCCAGCTGCGATTGAGGATACTAGCGGTCAACAATTACCTGATTCCATACGAGAAAAGAGTGAAAAAATTAAATCATCTGGAGGGCTAACAGCTCTTGAACAGAAAATATACAATTTGCCTGAACTGCTTACGAGAAACCGGGAAATTCTAGATGAGGCATGAATACGATGTGCATGCATACATGCTTCAACTGCTGTCATAAATCCACATTACATGTACATTGATTGATGGTACATATTACATGTAGTGAAAGTGTATGGTTTGTTTTAATGTTAGACACAACGAATGCTAGATGAAGAGGAAAGAGAAGATTGTGCAATGAAAGACAGATTCAAACAAAAATGGACCAGGACAGAATCTAGCAAGTTGACTGAAAGTCTTAGAGGAGAAGTTGCCAAATTTCAAGGAATCGTTGAAACAGCAACAAAAGTATGCCCATCCAAGTTTTACATGTATATCATGGTGTATAATATGCAAGTTTACATGTACTGTATGTAGTCATATTGTGAATATAT
>JAYJLX010056092.1:0-10414 GCA_036873525.1 Chalinula nematifera | reverse complement strand
GGTTCGCTGCATGCGATTGGTCGTGCCGGCGACAAACCGGTGCCGCCGCTCAACCTGGTTGGCGATTACGGTGGTGGTGGCATGTTCCTGGTCATGGGCATGCTGGCGGCGCTGCTGGAAGCGCGTCAGTCGGGCAAGGGGCAGGTTGTGGATGCGGCGATGACCGATGGTTCGGCCGTACTCATGGCCATGTTCCATTCCCTGCAGGCCATGGGCATGTGGAAATCCAAGCGGGGTTACAACTTCCTGGATTCCGGTGCGCACTTCTACGATGTGTACGAAACCCAGGACGGCAAATACGTCTCCATTGGATCCATCGAGCCGCAGTTTTATGCCTTGTTGCTGGAGAAAACTGGGCTTGGCGATGATCCAGAGCTGCCCCGACAAATGAGCCGGGAAGACTGGCCGGCGCTGCGTGCCAAGCTTGAAGCAACGTTTAAGCAGAAAACCCGTGATGAGTGGGACGCCATCATGCTGGGCACAGACCTCTGCTACGCCCCCGTATTGAATTTTGACGAAGCGGTGGCGAACGCCCATAACCAAGCCCGGCAGACTTTTGTCACCCGCGACGGTATGACTCAGGCGGCACCGGCGCCGCGATTCTCTCGAACGGCGCCTGATTTGCCGAGTGCCAGTGTGGCACCAGGTGCTCACACCGACCAGGTGTTAGCCGAGTTGGGGTTCACCGTGGCAGACATAGAGGCGCTAAAAACGTCGGGCGCCGTCGCATAATTGAATAGCGCTTACATAACGCTTGCAGGGTATTGCAACGCGCAAGGCCACGTCGACGTAGCATAAAAGTGTGACGAAGATCACGTTTGCTAACTTGATTCGTGGTGAGAAACTATGCGTAAGTTATTGATAATTAAGGCTATGTTTATTTTTGGGCTGGGTTTTGCTGGACCTGTTTTCGCTGGTGAAGTGATGAAATGGGTAGACGAAAACGGCGTGGTGCATTTTGGCAACTCGCAGTTTGCACCGTCCGGTCAGGGTGAGAATGTTGAGATTTTGCCAACCAACGGCGCCGACGTCCCCCAAGCTGTTCCTGACACTCAGACGCGTGGTGGCGGCAGTATTACGGTCCTCAAGCGCAATCTGGTTGAAAATCCCCGTGGTTTTCGTGGTCATTTGAATCGACCAACGCGCGGCAACAACGGCCGTCGGTACGGCGTGCGCTAGAGTTAACGGTTTTCGAGCGCCTGGTCCACAAAGCGATCCAGGCGCCGTTTCATGTCGACATAGCTGATCTTATGTTGGTGCGCTAAGGCCAACACATCATCGTGTTCTGTTTTCCAACGCTGCCTTCCATCGGGCTGGGTGACCAGTTTGATGCGCACGTCGCCGTATTCGGTTTTGATTTGACGTTCTTCGCGAGGCAGCGCCCGCTTCTCGAAAGGCAGCTGCCTTAATCCAATCGTGCTCGAGGCGTTGAGCAAGGTATCACCTACGGCTTGCGCATCCTCGCGATGACATAAAGCAGTGAGACACTGTGCCGGCCGGCCTTTCTTCATCATGATGGGTGTCAGGTAAACGTCGACTGCACCAGCATTTTGTAGCGCCTGCATCAGCGGTTCATAAGCCTCAGGGCTCATGTCGTCGATGTTGGCCTCGATCTTGATGTGGCTAGTTGCGTTTACATCTAGATTCGGCGCGGCATAGTCACCGAGTGCGACCCGCAGTACGTTCGGTACAGCAAAGTCCTTGTGCCCGACACCGTAGCCCACCTGACGGGGAGTGAATTGGCCTTGCGGCTCAAATTCGTCCACCGCGGTCATCAGAATTGCAGCCCCGGTAGGCGTTGTGCACTCGCCCTCTACGCCACCATAGTGACAGGGTGCGCCGACGAGCAGCTCTTGCGTGGCTGGCGCTGGAATCGGCAGGCGACCGTGGGCGCAATCGACAAAACCGCTACCCACTTCCACCGGGGCGCAAAGGACGTGGTCGACCTGGAGCTGCTCCAAGCAGAGTGCGGCCGCGGTGATGTCAACAATGGCATCTACTGCGCCCACCTCGTGAAAATGCACCTGCTCAAGCGCAATGCCGTGTATCTTTGCCTCTGCGTTGCCCAATCGGGTAAAGATGGCCAGCGCCCGCTCGGTCACAGCGTTGGGATACTTGGCTGCCTGTATCAGTGCGAGGATGTCCGAGTAGTGGCGATGGTGTGATTGGGTTTCGGTTTCAACCCGAATTCGTGTGCCGCTAATCCCCATCTTCTGGCCGCGGCTGACGTTGATTCGATAGTCAGCAGACAATTCAAGTTTGCTCAATTCCTGATTGAGCCAATCGATCTCTACACCTAAATCGAGCATAGCAGCCAGGTGCATATCACCGGATATGCCGCGGCTTGGCTGGTAGAACAGCGTGCGACTAGGCAATATCGAAATAGTCCGCTGACGTGGCAGCGGCGACAACGTTTTCTTTAAGGTGTGCCAGTGACTGCATATCGGCGTTGACGACGTCCAGGCCATGTTCTAGTACGAAAGCATAGCTTTTCTGGAATTCTGATAGCTTGGCGTTGAGCAGCTTGTCATCATACTGATCATCGAAAGCAGTGGGGTTGCCCCAGCCGAGCCAGCGCCGGCCGGCAAGAAAGCGCCCGGCCTTCATTCCAACCAGTCCGATACCTGCTGCGCGCGCCTGTGCGAGCAGAGGCTGCAATGCACTCATTGTTGGTGAGTTGGGTAACACCGACTTGTCCTCCCAGTCGTACCATCCTGCCGGCGTGATGGCGATCATAGCCAGATCAAACCAACCGGTGCTGATCGCTGTTTTTAATACCGCCTCGGCGTTTTGGTGGGTTGACAAGCCTAGGAACGAGACTTTTCCCGCCGCTTTGGCTGTCTCGAAGGCGCGATACATTTCTTCGCTACCCACCACCGATACGTTGTTTGACGCCATGTAGTAATACGCATCAACGTGGTCTACACCGAGCTCATTGAGGCTTTCGTCCAGGTAGGCCAACCAGCCTTTGGCCGCTTGTTTAGCTGCCGCCGGTGTAATGGTCTCATTCCATTCAAGCTCCGTTGGTACGTAGGCTTTGGAAATCAGAAAAATGTCATCGCGGCGCTGGCTTAGAAATGGTGCCAGATGGCGTTCCGCGCGGTTGTAATAGTGACGAAAGCCAACGTCGAAGGTATTGATACCCGCTTCAAACGCGCGAGCCAACAGATCGTCGTGGCGGTTACGCGATAACGTCGCGCCGCAGCCGAAGATCAGGCGACTGGCTTCATGGCCGGTGCGTCCCAGGGTGCGATACTGCATCTTCGGCCAGGGCGACCCGAGTCCCGCGGCTTCTTGTCCCGCGACGGTGGCGGCGCGCAGATCTCGCGATTGAATGAGCGTTTGTGCTGATACGCCGAGTAGGGTGGCGTATTGCATGAGCCGTCGTCTGGTGTTGTCCATGGATACCGACCTCGTCTCGATTGACGTCATCTAAGCACGGCCTCCGTTGCGGATCAAATAGTGGTAGGGTGCGTACTCATCGGGTTGGGTGGGGCGTTGATGAACTCTTGCGGGCCGCGGTTAGTATTGTGTGTGGTGGCGTGTCTGGTCGCGCTTCTGAGTCCCGCTCAGGCTAGTCCAGCTCAGACTAATGATGGCCCGTTAGACCTCTCACCGATTGCGCGTGACCAATGGTCGCGGCAACACGCCAGACATCTCTTTTCTCGCGCAGCCTTTGGTGCCACCAGCGTCGAGCTTGATCGCATCCAGCATCGCTCCCCAGCTCAAGTAGTGCAGCGCCTGCTGCGTGGTTGGCCCAGCAAGCAGGCAGAGTTCGAACACTCGGGTGTTTTCCAGGCAGGTTTAGATCCGTTCCCATCTAGCCGTCCAGCGACAACGGCATTGGCTAAGCGCGAAGGGCAAGCCCTGGGTATTGCCACCAAGGCGGGAGGCGATCGGCCGCTGCAGCCCATTGTGAACCAGTTTTTTTACTGGTTAAGAGCATCTCGTCTGGAAACAGATCGAGTGGCTTACTGGTGGGCGAATCGGATGTTAACAACGCGTCACCCGCTGCAGGAAAAGATGGCTTTGTTTTGGCACGGACACTTTGCGACTAACGAAGATAAAGTTCGCGACTACCGAAAGATGCTACAACAGCTACAGCTCTTTCAGGCGCAGGGTCTCGGATCGTTTCGTGAGCTCCTGATCGGGGTTGCGCAAGACCCAGCGATGTTGGTTTTCTTAGATGCGGGTGTAAACACCAAAGACTCGCCCAACGAGAACTTTGCTCGTGAGATTATGGAACTGTTCACCATGGGCGTAGGGCGCTACGGCGAGCGTGATGTCCAGGAAGCAGCCCGTGCCTTTACTGGTTGGAACGTGGATGGCCTTGATTTCACCATTCGAGCCGATGATCAAGACCTTGGTGAAAAACGCTTTCTCGGTGAGTCGGGTTACCTGGACGGTGTCGACATTATTGATCGTATCCTAAGGCAACCTGGCACCGCTGAATTTATCGCTACCAAGCTCTACCGTTATTTTGTCAATGAGGAAGTTGGTGCAGCGGCGCAGCGCCAGCTCGGGGCATTGCTGCTCGACAACAACTACCGCATTGATCGCTTTCTGCAGGAGCTGTTCCTTTCTAACGACTTTTATCACAGCAGAAATCGCGGCAGCCGCATTAAGTCGCCCGTCGAACTAATGGTCTCGACATATAAACAACTGGGTTTAGACGCGGTGCCGGGAGTGCCCGACTTTAACGTCGTTGGCGAGGCGTTAGGTCAACGACTGATGCACCCACCTACGGTGGCTGGCTGGTCCCAAGGGCGCAGCTGGATTACGCCGAGCTTGCTCTTTGAGCGATCGAACTTTGTTTTGGATGTGTTGTTTCCAGACATTGGCTTTGTGCCGCCGGACCGCTACCCAAGCTATACCGCCGAAATTGTTAACGTTCAGCGCCGCCTGCGTCAGGGCCAAAGTATCAGCGCCGCCACTCGACCCAGTGGTGTCGAGGACGATGCAAAAACGCTCGCCGCGTCCAATTTGCTGGCCGATCGCGACGAAGACTTCAACACTCGCCTAGGCAGTATGCGGGGTTGGCAGATGGCGCTAGAGCGGGTTAAGCCCATCGAACGCAGTCCGGCACGCTTAAACTTAACTGCTGATGTGTTGAGAGCAGATTTGGCAACGCCAATTGCCGTCGTCGATTACTTTGTTGAACGATTTTTTGTCGTCGAACTGTCTGCAGAAACGAAGACACAGTTGGCGAATGCGCTTGCCCAAGAGCTTGGCACTGAGGATGTGATGGCGGCGAGTTCTTATCTTGAAGAACCGCTGCGCAAGTTATTGCACCAGCTGCTTAGCCTGCCAGAGTATCAGCTCGGCTAGTGTGGCAATCGGATAAGCAGTCGAACAAAGAGATGAATCGCAGACGTTGGTTACAAGGCGCGATGACTGCTCTCAGCATCGGCCCGCTGATGTTGAAGAGACGCATAGCCTGGGCTGAAGATCGTGCACCTATCTTGGTGGTCGTGGAGCTGTCCGGCGGTAACGATGGACTGAACAGCGTCGTACCCTATGGCGATGATGCCTACTATCGACATCGTCCTAAGCTCGGCATCCCGGTAGATCAGCTGCTAATGCTTGACGATCATTTTGGGCTGAACCCTGGCATGTTGGGTTTGCAGCGCCTTTGGCAGGATGGAAGCCTCGCCATTGTCCATGGCTGCGGCTATGCGCAGCCGTCGTATTCGCATTTCACGTCAATGGCCTACTGGCACACCGGCGCGCCGAATTCCGGTAGTCGTCTCGGTTGGTTAGGTCGCACTGCGGATGTGTTGTCTGCGCAGCCGCGCGACAACATGTTAATCAACGTCTCTAACCGACAGTCGCTGGCGGTCACTAGCGCTCGCCATACGCCAGTGGTGTTTGATGACCCTGAGCGGTTCCAACGTCATGCCTGGATGGCACCGTCCGTAGTAGGTTCCCAGGAAGTGACTGCCAACACGACGCGCAACTTTTTACGCGCCGTTGACTGTAGCGCACAGCAGAGCGCGGCGCAGATTCGTCAAGCCTGGCGTGATTACCGCACGGACGTCGACTATGGCATTGCCCCGATGGATTTGCCGAAAGTTGCCGCCTGCATTCAAGCGGGATTACCGACGCAGCTCTATCATGTGGCGTTTCGCAACAACGCCTTCGACACCCATGTGCAGCAAGGTCCGTTGCACCGACGCCTACTCAGTTATGCCTGTGATGGTCTGTACGGTTTTATCCGTGACCTGAAACGTATGGGTGAAGACGATCGCGTTTTGGTGTTGGTCTACTCCGAATTTGGTCGACGGGTGCCCGAGAATGCTAACCTCGGTACCGATCATGGCAGTGCCAACCATATGTGGCTGATAGGCAGCGCCGTGAACGGGGGGCACCACGGCACTCCTCCTAGCTTGACCGAGCTGGTGGATGGTGACAACTTAGCCCACACCGTGGACTTTCGTCGCGTCTACGCAACCGCGATTCGCGATTGGCTCCATGGTGATGCGGATACCGTGTTGGGTGAGCACTTTGCCTCACTGCCGGATCTAGTTACATAACAACACGCAACAGTAAGAAACAATAAGAATAAGACGAGAACAATATGGCAGAGCTGACGGAGTCGGATAGAACTGCAGCAGACATGAGCGTCTTCAGTCCGGCAGCAAGGCACTACGCGCTAGGTGTGCTGGTGGTTGTCTACACCTTCAATTTTATTGATCGACAAATCTTGTCGATCCTGCTTGAACCTATCAAGAATGACCTCGGTCTGTCAGATACATCCCTAGGATTGTTAACGGGCTTCGCCTTCGCCCTATTTTACGCCACGCTGGGCATACCGATTGCTCGGCTGGCAGATCGCAGTAACCGAAGAAATCTAGTTGCCGCGGCGTTGGCCATATGGAGTGCGATGACGGCGCTGTCTGGCGTTGCGCAAAACTTCTGGCAGCTTTTGGCTGCCCGTATTGGCGTTGGGGTCGGAGAGGCGGGCTGTTCGCCACCCGCTCACTCCATGATCGCCGATTATTTTCCGGCGGAAAAACGTGCCACCGCGTTGGGCATTTACTCCCTAGGCATTCCCGTGGGCATACTCTTCGGTTTTGTTGCCGGGGGTTACCTGGCGGAAGAGGTGGGCTGGCGCTACGCGTTTTTTATCGTCGGCATACCGGGTCTGCTGTTGGCTTTGCTCGTCCGCTTTAGCATGCGCGAGCCGCCGCGTGGCCTAGCCGAAGGACGAGTCGATCAGGGTGAGCGGCCGACGGTTAAGGAAACCATTGCGGTACTGTGGTCGAAACCGTCCTTCCGCCACCTGTCCTTCGGCGCGGCGCTAACGGCCTTTGTTGGCTATGGCGTCGTGACCTGGATGCCATCGTTCTTAATTCGTTCTCATGGACTCAGCACCGGCGACGCAGGGTTCTACTTGGGGCTGATACTGGGTATTCCGGGTGGGGTAGGCATTGCCCTGGGCGGTTGGATGGCGGATCGCTACGGTGCGCGCAAGACGGCCTGGTACTTATGGGTTGTCACGGTTGCCTTGTTACTAGGCATACCCTTCACCTTTGCGGTGTATCTTAGCGAGTCGGTCAACATGACGCTGTTGGCGCTGATTGTGCCGGTCCTACTGGGTAACTTTTATCAAGCGACAACGTTTTCCCAAACCCAGGGATTAGTTAGTTTGCGCATGCGCGCAGTTGCCGCCGCGATTCTGCTCTTTATCCTAAACATCATCGGTTTGGGCGCGGGGCCGCAAGCAGTAGGCATTGTTAGTGACTTACTTGAGCCGAGCTATGGGCAAGAATCGTTGCGCTACAGCTTGTTTCTGTTTTCCTTCGTTAATGTTTGGGCGGCCTACCACTACTATGCGGCAGGTAAACATCTGAAGAATGATCTGGTCGCGGATTAGTTTATTTTGCTTGTGTTGGGTTGCCTTGGTCGCTTTGGCCGAGGCGCCGCGACCTAATTTCATTGTCTTCTTTGCCGATGATCTCGGCTATGGGGATCTACAGGCTTATGGCCATCCTGCCATTCGTACGCCCAACATCGATGCGCTCGCCAGAACCGGTCAGCGTTGGACTGATTTCTATGTTGCGGCACCGGTATGTTCACCCAGCCGCGGTGCATTGCTCACCGGTCGGTTGCCGCCCCGAACCGGTCTGTACGGAGAACGAATTGCCGTTTACTTTCCCAATGATCCGGGTGGATTTCCAGCTAACGAAACAACACTGGCGGAGGCTCTCCAGGCCGTAGGGTATCGAACCGGTATCGTCGGCAAGTGGCATTTGGGTGATGCGCCGCATGCTTGGCCCACGCGACACGGTTTTGATGAGTGGCTCGGTTTACCTTATTCGAATGATATGAACTGGGTAGGTGGCGCCACCATCGACACGTTTATCGCGCTGAATCAGCAGGGCAAAACCGCTGAAATTCAGTCTATTTTAGCTCGCCGAGCGTCCCGCTACAGCGAGCCCAAGGCTGAATACTGGCATGTTCCTTTGCTGCATAGTGTGCGAACCGGTAGTGATTATCGGGATCAACGGGTGAGTCAGGCGGTAGACCAAGCCAATCTGACAAAGCAATACACGCAAAAAGCCGTTGACTTCATCGCATCCAGCGGCGAGCAGCCGTTTTTTCTCTACCTGCCTTACACCATGCCTCACACGCCGCTATTTCGCAGCGAAGCGTTTGCTGGCCACAGCCTAGGTGGTCGTTATGGTGACGTAATCGAAGAACTCGACTGGAGTGTCGGTCAAGTGATGGACGCGGTCGCGAAAGCGGGGTTTGCAGACAACACCCTGGTGTTGTTCACCAGTGACAATGGGCCTTGGCTCACTATGGGCGTTGAGGGTGGCCAAGCCGGCGGATTGAGATCCGGCAAAGGCACGACATTTGAGGGTGGCATGCGGGTGCCTGCCGTATTTTCATGGCCCGGTCGATTGGCGCCCGGTGTCGTGCGGCAGTTGGGGTCAACCCTTGACGTATTTCCAACCTTCGCCGCGCTTGCGGGGGCCAACAAGGAAACCGCAACGGATGGCCGCGATCTCTCAGCAACGTTGCTACGCCGAGTCTCTAGTACCCGCCGCGAGTTGCCGTTCTACCGCGGAGGCGAGCTGTACGCCTACCGCCATGGTCCGTGGAAGTTGCATCTCATCACCCAGGGTGCCTATGGTCAGGGCGGACAGAAAACCGAACATGAGCAGCCTTTGCTCTATCATCTTGGTCGCGACCCGGGCGAACGCTTCGATGTCGCGGCGCAGAATCCTGAGGTGGTAAAGCGCACCTTGCAAGCCATTGAGACCCATCGCGCAACTATGACGCGACGGCCACCAGAGTTTGATCGACGTTTGGCTGTGCTAACATCCGACCACTGATCTCTCGGGTAACTGTTCGTGTCGATCCCGACCGCTGATTCAATCTCGCCACAATGGCTCAGTGAGTGCTTGCAACGCGCCGGTATTGAGGCAGAGGTCGCCTCATTTCGTGCCCAGCAAATCGGTACAGGTCAAATTGGCAAGTGTGTGCGCTACGAGCTTGAGTATAAACAAGCTGTTGAACACGCGCCGCAATCACTCATCGGTAAATTCCCCTCGGACGACGAGACCAGCCGCACCACGGGCGTGATGCTGCAGAATTTTCTGAAAGAGGTTAACTTTTATCAGACGTTGCAGTCGCGTTTGCTCATTCGGACGCCGCGCTGCTACTTCGCTGAGATTGATGGAGTTGGTCCCGACTTTTTGCTGCTGATGGAGGACTTAGCCCCGGCCGTACAGGGCGATCAGCTTAAGGGGTGCACACCCGCAGTGGCGTCCGCTGCGGTTGAAGAGCTGGTGGGCTTACATGCACCGAGCTGGTGTGATGATACCCTGCTCGCATATCGCTGGTTGTACGATCCGGACAGCACTCTACGCGACGCTACGCGAGGGCTTTATCAGACTCAGCTACCGGGGTTTCTCGATCACTACGGGCGGCATTTGGCTGCGGACGAGCGTCAAATCATTGCGCAGCTGGGTGATGCCGTGCATTCACCCATCAACGCCGAGTTTCCAGACGCCTTCTCCCTAGTCCATATCGATTATCGCCTAGACAACTTGTTGATTGACGAGGACCAAACGCCGCCACAGGTGACAGCTGTGGATTGGCAGAGTATCAGCCTGGGTTCACCGACCAATGATGTGGCGTACTTTTTGGGTGCTGGGTTAGTCCCCGAGGTGCGTCGCGAGACAGAGCAAGACATTGTCCGCCGCTACTATGACAAGTTGGTCGACGCGGGGGTTAGTGATTTTGAATGGGCGGATTGCTGGCAAGGCTATCGACGAGGGTGCTTTGCTGGATTCGTGGTTACCGTGGTGGCGTCTATGATTGTGCAGCGTACGGCACGAGGAGATCAGATGTTCACCGCCATGGCCCAGCGCCATGCAAGGCATGCTATCGATTTGGGTGCTGC
>JAYJLX010056081.1:0-10419 GCA_036873525.1 Chalinula nematifera | reverse complement strand
TGGTAGGCGCAGACGACTGTGAGGCTTTTCTGCCAACGGCCGGGGTTTGTCTTGAAGACGGCGCAGCCAACCGAGCGCAACGCGTGAATCGCAATGCGCTGCGCGAACTCACGCCCGATGGACGACGGCTGAACTTCTTCGGCTTGGTTAGCCACGAGTTGGACAACGGTTACGAAATCTACGGTGAAGTGGGCTATTACCGCGCCGAGGTTGAACGCAGTCGTGAACAGGCCGGCTTACTCGGCAACGGTGACTTCACCGTCGCCGCAGACTACTTCTTTAACCCATTCGGCCCGGTGACCTTTGCTGATGGTCGTATCAACCCAAACCGAGTTGATGACGCGACGGCCGCAGCGTTGGGCATACCGGACGAAGGCGTGGAGTTTGTTGTCGATCAATTTGTCCCCTTCGATGCCGGCAATCGCGAGGTCGAGGTAGATGATGAGAGCATTCGCTTGGTCGCCGGTGTTCGCGGCAACTTTGCGGAATGGGATTTCGATACCGCCTTGCTATACAGCGAAGCTGAAACCAATGACTCAACGGATAACCGTATAAGCGCCACATTGTTCCAACAAGCACTGCTGTCGGATCAGCCGGATACTTACAACATCTTCACCGGTTTAGACATTACTGACCCGACCAGCCCCTTCGACCCAACACCCAACGATGCATCAACGTTCGCACCCTTCTTGGTGAACGTTTCGCGGGATAGTAAGACCGATCTCAAGCTCGTCGACTTTAAGGTCTCTAATCCATCTCTGTTTGATCTACCTGCGGGTGGATTGGGCATCGCCGCCGGAATCGAGTGGCGCGAGGAAACACTGGTAGAAGATCGGGATGACCGCCTAGACGGCACGATTCAGTTTGTTGACCTGGTTACCGGCGAGCTCAACAATACGAGCGACGTCGTTGGCAGCAGCGCATCGCCTGACATTCGCGGCGAACGACGGGCATTTTCAGCGTTTATCGAATTCCTCGTTCCATTGGTACGCGACGTGCCGGGGATTCGCAGCCTAGATCTACAAATTGCCGGTCGCTACGAGAATTTCTCTGACGTCGGCGACATCACCCGTCCGAAAATTGCGCTCTCCTGGTACCCCACCGAATGGCTGCAAATTCGAGGCGCGTTTTCTGAAGGCTTCCGCGCACCGAACCTCACGGTGGTCAACACACCCGGATTGACCGTAGCGAACAATCGTTTCGACCCGCTAACCGGCGATAACATCTCTATCGCGGAAAATCGCGCGGGTAATCCAAACCTCGAACCAGAGGAGAGTGAGAATATAACCTACGGTATCGTCGTCACCCCAACTCTCGGGCTCACGCTAACGGCAGATGTATGGCGTATCGAACAAGATGGCATTATCGGTGTCTTTGGCTCCCAAGATGGTCTCGAGCTTGACTCACTGATACGTCAAGCCGGCGGCGCAGGTTTTGCGGCAGTAGAGCGCGACCCTCTCACACTAGAACCTGTGTTCTTCAACGACCAGTTTATTAATCTAGATGAACGCACAATTGAAGGCGCAGACATTGGCATTGAGTACTCAGCAGATACTGGGGCCGGTTCGTTTACGTTCAAGCTCAACGGCGCCTACCTCACCGAGTTTGATCAGGAACCAAGCTCACTAGCACAACAGCTGGCTTCTCTTGGCGGCGACCCACAGAATGCTGAAAGTCTCATTCTCGAAAACGGTCGTCCGCGCTGGCGTGCAACGTCTTCTTTTAGCTGGCGCAATGACACCTGGTCCGCAGGCGTTTTCGCCCGCTTCGTTGATAACACGGAAGACACATCGACGACAGCAGACGGCGATACCGCTGCACCCGGCACGCGCCTGCCAGTGGATGACTTTTTCACAGTTGATTTGAACGCAAGCTACGACTTTGAAACCAATTTCGCCCAATCAACTGAGCTACGCGTTGGCATACGTAATGTGTTCGACGAAGACCCACCAATCTCAGATGAACAAATCGGTTTTGATGGCGCGCTGTTCTCCAATCGCGGCCGCTACTTCTTTGTTGAGTTGGGTCTGCGTCTGTAGAGTTCTGCACTCGCGCAGATGGACTAAATTTGAGCATGAGGGCGGTTTTACCGCCCTTTTTACTCTTAGAGACAGGAAGCATTTATGCGCTTTAGACATCTGACCTTGCTGCTCGTCGGTGCCTTGTTCGCTTGTCAGCAACACAACGAGCTTCCCCAGGACGCGTACGTTAGAAACTCATCGAGCGCTTGCCAAACCCTTGGCCTCACACTTTCCGGTGACTACCCTGGTGCACGGATAGGCACATGCTTAGTTTCAGCGGACAGTACTGTGCAACTTGTCAATTCACCGGAAGACGAGCCCATCAACCACAGCCCATGGTACGGCTTTCGTATCGACGGGGATGCTCAAGGGCAAAACGTAGTCATCGACATCGTCTACAGCCTTCATCAACATCGCTACATTCCTAAAATATCCACCAACGGCATGGATTGGGTACCTCTACCTCCCGCACGAATCAGCACCAGCTCTGATGGCAAGCGCGTGCGTTTAAAGCTAAAAGTTGACACAACGCCACTATGGATCTCCGCTCAGGAAAATCTCGCCACCGCTTACTATGACCAATGGCGCTCCGAGGTCCTAGCCAGCGAGTCAAAGGTTTCCGCTCGAACGATCGGCCAATCCATCGAACAACGCCCGATTCACCTTCTAGAATCGAACCCACAGTCAGAGCGGGTACTCATCATCGTCGGTCGCCAACATCCGCCGGAGATAACAGGCGCTTTAGCACTTGAAGCATTTGTCGAAAGACTCTATGAGCACCTGGGCGCTACCTGCGAAACCGAAGTCCACGTATGCGAGTTCATGCGCAATACTCACGTCATTGTCGTGCCTAACCTCAACCCAGATGGTGTAGCTCGCGGCCATTGGCGCCACGGCTTGGGACACATTGACCTCAATCGAGACTGGGGGCCATTTACTCAGCCGGAGACCCAATCGATACGCGACGAGCTAGATCAACTGGTCGCTCGCAACAAACAGCTGCTGCTTTTCTTGGACTTTCATTCAACCGCACGAAACCTGTTTTACACCCAGTCTGAAGAGGAAGAGCGTTCACACGGTCGTTTTGCCACACGTTGGCTAGATACCGCTCGTCAACAAGGCATCTATCCATTCGCACAGGAACGTCGCCATAACGAAGGTAGGCCAACTTCAAAAAACTACATGTTTGCTCGGTTCGGCATACCGGCCATTACCTACGAGGTGGGCGACGAGACTGATCGACAAGCCATCTATGATTCTGCACGCGTATTAGCCGACACCATGATTGCAACGTTACAAAGCCGCAGTGGTGACTAAGCATCTGATCATCACTAGCTGTCTAGTGTCGTTGATGGGATGCAATACAGCGTCTCTACTTCCGTCAGTAGACACGCAAATCATCAACGGTGTAGTCATCGACGGAACGGGGGCTGCCAAAGCGAATCTCTCTGTCGAAATCAGCGGCAAGGCGATCACCTACGTCGGACCCCAGCGTCAGGTGCAAGCCAAGTCCCTGATTGACGCCATTGGCCTTTACGTAACACCCGGATTGATCGACCCACACACCCACGCTACATGGGATCTGTTAGATCCGAGGAAAGCAGACAATGTAGCCTATCTACACCAAGGCGTTGCAACAGTATTCATCGGCAATGACGGTGGCGGTCATGCAGTCGACGCAACCCGACGGAGCCTGCAAGAGCATCGCATAGGGACAAATGTGGGATTGTGGCGTGGCCATGGAGCACTTCGGCGAGAAGTTGTCGGTCTAGCGCAGCGAGCCCCTAGTGTGGCCGAACAAGCTCGCATGGAAGCCTTGTTGAGGCGGGATATGCAAGCGGGTGCGTTGGGTCTTTCCAGTGGTTTGTTTTACTCGCCAGGCAGCTTCGCAACCACGGACGAGGTGATTGGCCTAGCAAAAGTAGCAGCAGAGTACGGTGGCGCATATGACACGCACATCCGAGACGAGTCTGACTACAACATCGGCCTAATCGCCGCCGTAAGCGAAGCGTTAAACATTGGGCGTCAGGCAAACATTGCTGTCCACATTGCCCACTTAAAAGCTCTGGGTCCATCCGTGCATGGACAAAGCCAGCAAATCATCGACACGATCAAGGCCGCGCAAGCAGATGGGCTAACCGTTACTGCCGATCAATACCCATGGCTTGCCTCAGGTACGCGACTTTCTAACGCATTGATTCCAAGCGAGACCAAAGACGGCGGGGTCGAAGCCATGCGCCAACGCCTCCGCGATCGTGAATATGTAGCCAACATGAGATCGGACGGGCTAGCGAATTTGAGGCGCCGTGGTGGCGCTGAAGCGATACTGATTACTGGCAAATCAGCCTATAGCGGTAAAACGCTCGCCGCTGCGGCACTCGAACGTGAGATGGATGCGCTGGATCTGGCAATCGAAATTGTTCTGCAAGGTGATCCATCCATCGCTTCATTTATGATGAACCCGACCGACGTGAGCAAACTCATGCAGCAGCCTTGGGTGCTCACCGGCTCGGACGGCTCAAACGGCCATCCCCGAAAATACGGCACCTTTCCAAAGAAATATCAGGACTATGTCGTTGCTAACCCAGTGCTTAGCGTTGAACAGTTTGTTCATCGCAGCACAGGCTTAACCGCAGAGGCATTCGGTTTATGTCGACGCGGTAAACTCCGACCGGGGTACTTCGCCGATGTCGCCATATGGCACCCCGAAGACTATGAGAGTCGCGCGGACTATCAAAACCCAACCCAGCTAGCAGCGGGCGTTATGCACTTACTCGTGAACGGAACACACGTGATTCAAGCCGGTGTAATCACCGGTGCTAGACCGGGCGAGGTACTGAACCGTTTGGATTGCGATGCCAACTCTGAGGACCTCGGTGGCTGAGATCAAGCCGATGCGTCAACTAAACAATCAACGCTAGGCCGAGAACGCAGCCACTGCGGCAGACGTATCCATAAAGTCGCGAAAGCGAATCCATTTTCCATCCTGCACGGTGATGACGTGGGCAAAGCTTGAGCGGATATCTCGGCCCGTGCTTTTCGCAGTGAGATGCAACGTACCCGTGACAGAAACCATTTCCGCTTCGCTAAAAAAGTGCTCAGCATCAAACACGTGGATGTCCACACTGCTTAAAACCGTCTCGAAAAACGTCTGGGCCTGTGCTTTGCCCTGATAGGTTCCGGCGTAGGGAATAATCGACGGACCGTAAAACTCGATCACCACCTGCTCATGTATCAGTGCCATGATGCCAGGGATATCAGCAGCACCAAATCGCTCAAAAAGCTGCTGGGTGACCACAACAGATGGATTCATTTGCCCTCCTATCGTTCCGTTCTGGGATGATCAAATGTACGGGTGATATCGCTCACCCGTGTCATAAAACGTGTACCTTCTTCAATATCCCGCTCACTGAGTTCATCAACAATGCGTTGAATAAATCGTTCGCCGCGTCGCGCCATTTGGCGAACCGCTTTGCGTCCAGCAGGACTTAGTGTGACCAGCTTTTCCCGCGCCGAGGTGGGATGCTCCTCCAGCGTAACAAGCGCCAAGGGCGGTTGGGCCAAGCCCCGCAGCGACTTCGAAAACGCCGAGCTCGTCACCTCAAACCATGGACCAATGATCGCTTCGATTTGCTTGCGCGGTAAACAATGTTTTTTTCCAGCCGCAGAGTGCAGCGTCCAGAGTGTGACGTTCTGTAGCTGCGTCAGCCGCGGGTCACGCATGGCACGCTCAACGGCAAAGCCCACCTCATAGTGATAAGGGAAATAGAGACTGAGAAAATTTCGCGACGCTGTCATAGGAACCGATACAAAAATAACGCTTGGCTAAAAGCTGTCTTTAAGACATAGTGTCTTGGGTTTAGTTTTTCACGAGAGTGACGCCATGTCCAGGCTTTCCCCAGAAACCATCAGAGTCGATCAGCTGTCTGCTGCTGAGGTGATTGCTGACCCCTACCCGTACTACGCCGCGCTACGCGAACAGTCGCCTCTATATGGCTATAGCGATCTACCGCCCGGCACCATCCCCGGCACTGATGAGCCGCCAAAGTCTTGGGCAGTACTTGATCATGCCCAGGTAGCAGAAGTGGCCAAGCACCCAGACATCTACTCGTCTCGTGATCCGCTACAAGAAGCATCAGGCGCACCAACATTGATGCTGGTTAATCACGATGAGCCGGAACATCGTGCCTTGCGAAATCGGGTACAGCCTTTTTTCACCACCAGCAACGTGGCAGTTCACGCGACATGGCTAGACACTCTATGTGATGAACTGATCGAAGGCATGTTGCATCAGCCGGTCGACATCATGAACGGCATCGCAGCGGACCTACCTGCGATGATGATGACGCGCATGTTGGATATGCCGTTTGCGGACTATCCGCTGTTTCGGCGGTGGGCGACGGCGTTTATGTTGTCAGCGCCGCTATCACCTGAAGAGCGTTCTGCTTCCAATGAGGAAATGTTGGCTTACTTTGTCGAAAAAGTGAGTAAGGCCCACGACGGCAGGCAAGGCGCCAATTCCGAATTCGTCTCCATGCTGTTGCAGGCCCAAGCGGGCGAACACGAACTGAGCATGGAAGAAGTGATTCGGTTTTGCTTTACCTTGGTCGTTGCCGGCGCGGAAACTACTACCGGTCTAATTGGCAATCTGTTTTGGATTGCTGCCACTCAGCCTCAGGCCTATGAGCAACTTCGCAACGATGAATCACTCACTGATGCGTTTCTCGAGGAGACATTGCGCATCGCTGGCCCACCGCAGCGCCTGTTTCGTATCGCTACTCAGGACACAACGCTGGGAGGAAAATCGATTGCCAAAGGCGATTGGGTCGCGGTCTTTTTTGCCGCCGCAAATCATGACCCTAAGGCCTGGGCTAACCCAACAGAGTTTTGGCTGGATCGCCCCAACCCTCGGACCCACTTTTCGTTTGGACACGGCATCCACCAGTGCCTCGGTGCGATGTTAGTGCGACTCGAGGCCAAAGCTGTGTTACGCGCCCTATGCGCAAAGGCGCAAAGCGTGACACTCGGCCCCGCCGGCTGCGTACGACAAACGGCCACGCAGTTGAGCTACGCGTTTGAATCCTGTTCAGTTGTCATTCGGTGAGACGAGCGAGATGGTCAACGCCGACAATCCAGATTGGCTCGCGGCAACGACATCCGCAGCACTTTGACCTAGAATCAACCAAGTTAATACAGCAGCAGCACCATGGTACGACTAGCCGACCTGCACGAATCTGAAGCCAAACATATGCGCGCTCGTGCTGAAGCCATGCGCCCGGTTGATCCGGCGCCATGGATCACGCCCAAACCGCTCAACGAGTCGACGATCGCTATCGTCTCTACCGCCGGATTACATCGGCGTAGCGATCCGCCGTTTGTATTGGGTGCGGTGGACTATCGGCTGATGCCCGGTGATGTCGACTTTGCCGACGTTGTGGTTTCCCATGTGAGTACCAACTTTGACCGCAGCGCCTTTCAGCAAGATCCGAATATCTGGTTCCCGCTGGATCGACTAAGGGAAATGGCCGCGGACGGCGAGATCGGTGGTGTCTCACAGTGGCACTACTCGTTCATGGGTGCACAGCCTAACCACGAAGCACTGCAACTCGCCGGTGAGGAAGTCGGTCGTTTGCTGGCTGCAGACGAAGTCGATGTAGCATTGATGGTACCAGTCTGACCTATTTGTACCGGCGCCGTGGGCGCTCTTGCTAACTACATTGAACGCGCTGGGGTGGCAACAGCATCGATCAGCCTCATTCGCGAACAAACCGAGGCGGTTCGTCCGCCGCGCGCATTATGGGTACCGTTTGCTTTGGGCCGACCGCTGGGCAGCGCCGACGATCCTGACTTTCAGAAGCAGGTGATCAGAGCCTCACTGGATATGCTCGCCACCGCTACCGAGCCGACCATCAACGACTATCCCATTGAAGCCCCGCCAGAAGCGGACGCAGAGCAGTGGGCGTGTCCCGTGACTTTCGCCATAGAGGCGTCTGACGGCATTACCGATCGGCTACTGGCGGAAGTCGCTCGCTTAACGCCTTGGTCCGCAGAGACCCGAGCCAGTCGGGGTCGAACACTCTTTGGCGCCACGGGCGCAACACCGGATCAAGTCGATGAGGTAGCAAAGGCACTTGGCGCATTAGCCGAACAAGGTATCGAACACGCCTTACCCACCGATCACGTTCAATGGCAGTTTGAAATGCCACTGCTCGCGCGCCACTTAGCAGATGATTTGCGCACCTTTTACCACGAAGCGATAGCCGCTCAGCCCGGTCCTGGTGCGCCCAACCACGATGCGCTAAATACCTGGATATTCAGTGGCACCGCGTTGGGTGACGCGTTACAAATGATCGCCGAACATCTAACTCACGAGGGCAGCCCACTATCTATGTTGGTTAGGGGACTGCTCATTCCTGAGGGTTACTATCGAGGCGGCGGCGCCTTCCCTGATCAGCCGGAGTTCGGCCAGAAGGAAAAGGACTAGACGCTCAAGCATCTATTACGACGCAAACGATCACTCGTAGCGCAGCGCCATGATAGGATTGGCGCGAGCAACGCGAAAGGCATGGAGCGCAACAATCAGCCAAGCGCTGAACACTGCGAGCGCGCCAGAGATTGCAACCACTACACCAATGGCGCTAACGCGTTCGGCGAAGAAGTTCAGATAGATGTTAGAGGCGAGGTAAGCCACAGGCAGTGCGATCAGCAGCGCCCACAACACGGGGCGAGAAAACTGCCAAACCATCAGCTTAACAAGCTGTAGCACGCTGGCCCCCATCACCTTGCGAATACCAATTTCCCGAGTTTTGTGCTGCGCCATGAAGGCGGCCAAACCAAACAGACCAATAAAACTCAAGAGCAGCGCGAGCATGGCGAAACCAGCAAGCGTCGCAGTTAAGCCGATGAGCACGTCGTAAACCTGTTCAAAGGTTTTCTGCAGGTACTCGCCTTCAAACGGATATTCAGGAATAAGCTCCTCCCAGACTCGCTCGATCTCGGTCATCGCCTCAGCGTGCCGCCCGTCGGCAACGCGGATAGACGCATCATAAAAGTTAGACGGTCCATAAAAGAACGTCATAGGTTTGATCTGGTTGTGAAAACCCTGAAAGTTTTGATCCGCTAGCACACCGACAATGGTGTAACCACGCGCCGGTCCGTCCGCTCTGAAACTGTAGACCGATTGGCCGAGCGCCTCCTCTGGCGTGGCATAGCCCAGTTTACGCGTGGCCATTTCGTTGACTAAGACATTGGCAGTCTCTTCATCGCGATCGAGCCGATCACCGCTGTTGTTGTTATCCAGGTTTCTACCAACAACCAAGGGCATGTCGTAAACACCCAGGAAACGGTCATCGAGGTAGATCTGCATCATGAAGATCTCCGCATCGCGATCGTCAGGACTGGCACCTGCACCGAACGTCGAGGAGCTCTGCTCGAAGGGCACTTGGCTCGAAAAACTAAAGGCTTTGACGCTGGGTAGCCGTTCGATTTCTGTTTGCAGCGTCTCGTGGCGGTCGACAATGGCCTCGTTATCAACATCCAGCCGAATGATGTCCTCACGGGGATAGATCTTCGCTGTTTCTTCTACCTTCGCGTTTTGTAGCAACATCACCATAACCATCGCCAGCATGAACGTGGAAATGGCGAACTGCAGACCGAGCATCATGCTCCGAAACCGACTGCCCTTGGCACCGCGCTGACTGTTGTTGCTCAACGCATCGATTGGCGTCGCTTGGGTGATCATATAGGCAGGGTAAGCACCGGCGACAATGCCAACCACTACCGTTGTAAGTGCAAGCGACGGCAACAGCGACAGGTAGTGCAGCGTTAAACCCCTCTGCAGGAGGTTATTAAAAATGGGCACCACGAGTTCCAGCAACGCCAGCGTCAATGCCATGGCGATAGCGACACAGCAGATGCTTTCAATGATGAACTGCACGAGCAGTTGCTGACGGGATGCCCCCAGCGTTTTGCGCAAGCCTACCTCGCGAATGCGCGCCATCGACTGAGCCGTCGCAAGATTGGTGTAGTTCACAATGGCGATGATCAACACCAAGATCGCCAGCAAGACAATGGATTCCAGCACCGGCAAGCCGATGGCTTCCCAAACGGAGCCGTTAGCTTCCTTTAGCGGTCGAACGCGTAGTTCGCTAATGAACTTTTGCTGATCTTCGTCCAAGTGGCTGAGGCGAATGCCATCCATCTTTGCTTGAACCCAAGCCAGGTCGCGGTCCTCCGGCGCAAGCAGGTAAGTCATGTTGTCGAAGGACAAGTTCTGTAGGTTACCCGCCAGGTCCCAGTTATCGAGCACGTTGAGGGCCTTCATAGGCGCAATTACGTTGAGCTCTGCCTGCTGCATGATCGATGAGCTGAAGTGCGAATTGCGCGGCAGATCACGTAC
>JAYJLX010056080.1:0-30835 GCA_036873525.1 Chalinula nematifera | reverse complement strand
TTCCATGTTTTTCAGGATAGTTACTCAACTCAGTTGTTTGGGTCACTGAAGTATTATATTTAGTATAAATGATAATAATTGTTCTATCAACTGTATGAAAGACAATGATGCTCGAAAACTAGTAACTATCTTGCCTTTATAGGGCCTTATAGAAGAAGCCAGGGAAGCTTTTTTGTTTAGAAGACAGGCTTTTCAAACCGCATGGTAGAGATTGGTTCGTGACATACACTCTCGTTACAATTAATTACATAATAAATATAATAGATAGGTTTTATTTCCTCCCACCCTTGTTTAGGTTTTTTGCTTTCCAATTAAGAGTATGGCCAATTGTTAGCTGTTTCTCATTCCATCCATTCTGGCCGGTCTTTTATTAATTACTTATTTTTATTGATTATTTTCATTTTTTCCCTCGTTTGTGTTTATATTGCTTTCCATTATTGTTGTAATAATTATGTTTTTTTTTTCTTTTTATATAATTCCTTACTGTCTACATTAATTGCATGTACATGGAATCAGTTCTTATTCCCCCCCCCCCCCCCGTTTGAGTTTATTGCTTTTCAAGAGTATGCATGGTCACTGTTATTATTATTTATCTGTGTTTCATTCTATTTTATTTGTTGTTACAGTAAATAATGTGAGATAGGTTTTTAACCATTTTTCATCACTTTCTAAGAGTATAGCCATTATTGTTGTATTAATAGTTTGTTGCCTTTTTTCATGTGATATTTTTATATTAATTACTTATCCTGTTTATTTTTATATTTTGTTTCCTCAGTTTCCCTCGTTGTATCAATATTATTGTCTATGTTTCATTCTATTGATTTCTTGTTATGCTAGGTTGTAAATTAAGGATTTCAGTAATAGCAGTATTATTATATTTCAGATGAGAAAGTATTCTAAATGACATTTTCTGCTCTATAGTATAAACTCAACTTGATGCGCAATGACTAAATCATGCCTGACAAGCAACAGATTGAAATGACCCATTGGAATTATCAATAAATTTAAGATATTTTTTATTAAAAAATATTACGCATCATTGTAGGGGCCGGTTGATATCACTTTAAATTGGGGCGCATGAATACAACACATGTGGACGTATAACTGATATTGGAACAAAGTTTGACTTAGTAGGATATTATAGTGTAAATACAACCAATTGAAAATCCCTATGCAAATATTACTATGTCTATGTCCAAGCTCAAAACTTGCATGATCGAGTACTGGTGAAGGTGAATCTGGTGATGACTTAATTTGACAAACACTGCTGTTTACTTTAGCATTCCCATTGTTAAAGGCACATTCTTAGGTAAACATTTGGTTGTCATGGTAAAGAATGCCAATTTAATGGATTCTTTACCATGACAACCAAATGTTTGCCTAAGAATGTGCATTTAACAATGCTAAAGTAAACAGCTAGCTATTAAAGAGTTTGTCAAATTGTCATCACCATTCACCTTACCAGTAGTCCAACGTACAGTGATTTATACATAATTTTACTGAAATAAAACACTTAATTGATTCTATCCATCTGGCTATATACGAGAACATTTAGAACATAATGCTTTTATAGACATGACTATATAGCTGCCACATTGGAATATCACATATATAATTGGAATATTAATTAACGTCATGTTAATATCACTTTGAATCAGAAATATCAAGGGTTTATCAATTAAGGTTTATAGGGGAACCTCTGTTTAGTGGACACCTAGGGGACAGAGAATTTCGTCCATTAAATGGATCGAGATATCCTTTACACGTACAAAGGTTAATTGTATTGTAGGAATACTTTCATTTGGAAGATTTATACAGAGGTGTCCTTTACATGAGTGTCTGTTGAGAGAGGTTCCATGTATTCTGGATTTGCATTAGAATTAAAGCAGACAAAAACAGGTTTACTGGATAATCTGAATTTGTAATAACTGAAAAGCAGAGGAGCATTATTTTTATCACTATAGAGTGGGCGTATGCAACTAAAAGTCCACATGAAAGTTTTCTGATTCAGAAGTTCATTTTGTATCAATTGGTAAATTTAACATCGTTGATCCAAATAATTATGAATATGATGGGAGCAGGAAACTAAAAGCAGAAGTAAAGATAAATGTCATTTTGAAAGAAACTATAGAAAGGTATCTGAAAACAATAACTATACAGAAAACAAAAATAAGCATAAATTATATCTATTATATAGATTGGCCATAGTTATAATAGATTGCCCTCCATTATTATTGTTCAATGCATGCAGCTCATTAACACCAGTATCACAGCAACAGGATTTCTTCCCTAAAGAATGTACATATTAATTATACTATTATGCAAGCATACTATACTATATAATATGCATGTATATATTATACTATAATAATACAGTACAAGTTATTATAGTTTACTGATAAAATAGCAGCTGTGTATTATTAGTTACAATATCTGCAAAATACCATTATGTAATACAATGGAACCTCCGATAATGAAACTCCCTGTAATGAAAACCTCTGTATAATGAAAAGATTTTGAGGTCCCTTTCCCAGCAATGCTTAAGTAACCTCTCTTGAAAGAAAACCTCTGGGTAATGAAGCAATTAATTGTCCCAAAAGTTTCATTATTCGAAGGTTCCACTGTATAGGCATAAAATAAAACATTGCTTTACTGTGCATTTTTTTTTAATTATTATAAAATATTCCACTTGTTTACGCATTACCTATTACAATAATGACACGCAGTCAGGAAACTGTGCTGATATTAATCATCACAGTTTTTCATCCCTTATATTTCAAGTGGTAGGACTATCAACTGACACCACTATTTAAATAACACATTGAATATCAATAATGAGCATGAGTCTAATGAACAATAAATAGCCTACAAAATGAATGACACTACAGAAGTACAGTACAACCTCCGATAGTGGACACTCCGAGAAAGGGACATAGTATAATAAACCTCTCAACAAAGGACACTTGTCAGTGTCCCAAATAGACTTATCTAATACATTTTTTGACCTCCGAGAAGAGGACAACCTCTCTAAAAAGGACAAAGTACTTCAATTTATATAGGGTCCCAAAGTGTCCTTTATTCGGAGGTTCCACTTTATACACCTACATGTACTTACACACCAATGGATAACGTCTAACGATAACCGAATAACCTAATAAAACACCAGAAAGAGTATGCATGCACTGAGCTATCATATTTAATATAAAATAATTATAGACCTACTTATACACCAATGGATAGCATCTAACGATAACCAAAAAATAACCTTACTCGCAATCGAATACACTCAGCTATCATATTAGTAAGTATTTAGTAGGGGTGGGCGATAGTAAATATTTTACTGTCACGATAGTAGAACCATTACTGTCGCGATAGTGAATAGTATTCATATGCATTACTTTGCCTTGTGTTAATGGTATTGTTTCAGGATACTATTTATTATTAATTTTGTTGAGCTTATATTAAGGAAAAACAACTGGTTTTTCAATAAATGGATCCAACTCAAATGTACTTGGACTAAAAATATCCAAACGATGTTATCGGGAATATATATAAAACACTGAATTCTTAAGCACACCAAAAGTTTTTAGTATTTGTTTAGACAATTCAACCACACTTGTCATATTATGTGTAGTTTTGCACATGAGCGTATTACTATCACGATAGTAATTTTCACTATCACTATCGCGATAGTGTCTTCCGGCGATACGATAGTAAAAATATCGTCAATATCGCCCAGCCCTAGTATTTAGTACAAGAGCTACATGTAGCTATTTCTATTTTACACTAAGGCAAAATGGAATCAAACTGAACAATTATGTACTCATATAGCAATGGATGGTGTTTATTGCTCTCTATAAGTAACCTCATCCACAATTGAATACCATGGGGCATACTTATTGGCTATCACATGCTTAATTCTAAATGGGATGAAACTTCCACAACACTATACCAACTTATACACCGTGATGGATGGTATTCCTCGATCACTTGGTAACCTCACCCACAATAATTGTTATTAGATCCCAGCCTTTAGCAATTTAATTTTGGTAAAAAAGTAGATCAGAACACTTTTGTGAAGGTACTTACTACAACAGGGTTACAAATTGAAGAAAGCAAGAAGGTAATGTGTGTAAATTTTACTGTTCCCAATTTGTGGGTATCTATTACTGAGACATTTATACTACCTTTAAAAATAATAATGATATGACGTACATTTCACTGACCCACACTAATAATAAATAATATCAAATACAACAGCAAGATATAATTTGGTAAACGGCAAATATGACAGCTTTTTTGGTAAAGTAATAATTGACTAAGTATGTACTTCTAGCGTGACCATATGATACAGCAAGAGTAGGTATACACGAGTGTACAAATCAAATTGAGGTGTCAAAATTAATATCAACTAAGGGGGTTTGTATTGAAGAGCTGTCGGTATAATCTGTAATTAGATACTTGTACTACTAATACATGTACTGTACTTGACCAATTAAATGCCCGGCACTTATTTCTTAGGACGTCCAAGCCAGTGAATGCCTATTCAAGGACAGGGGTTATTTTCTTGAGGTATCGAATTCTTCTCCTTTGCATGTTTAACACACGTAATAATATAAACTAACGAATTTACTTGAGTCTGGCATTTGATTAGTCAAATACGATAAATTTTCTTTTTTGATAAACTCTTTTGTACATGATACCTGTAGGCTATGTAGAATTTCACTGCCATCACCTTAGCACGTCAAAATGTTTAATTGTTCAGCCTCGTTTAACTCCCATGTTGACAATGGATTCTCCTTTTCGTATTGAACGCCTTCAGTAATAGAATAAGAATATATAATTATAATACAAAGATAACTTGGTCAATAACTCAACTAATATAGACACTATACAATTTATTCACTTAGAGGAAAAAGGGTCTGAGGAACCCTGTACTATTCGATCGTTGTTTCTGTAATCATATACATGTATTAATAAACAGGCGTTCCTACAATGAGTGCTTAGCGCTGTAATCTGATTGGGCTGTAAATAATTTTTAGTCTGTACAAGTAGTGAGTGTACATGTAGGTTTCCCCGGCAGATTCTTTCTCTCAGAGAAATGAAGGGATGGTGCCACCATACTATATAGGTCCATAATACCAATATTAGAGCTTATTCAAGTTACTGGAGTGTCAAACTATGAGTGGTAACAGTGGCCGCCATGTTTCTTTGACAGTTTGACATTTTAAGTGCTTTCATTGACCAAAAAGATATACAGTACTCAGCTACGTATCACATGCTTGATAATAATTAGCAAGTATTAATATATGAGGCTATTTCTATTGTATACAATGGGCAAAATGGAATGAAACAAAACAATTATAATATCTACCATCACTAAGTAAACTCACCCACAATCAAACATGAGGGGGTATATGCTATCATGCTTAATACTAAATAACTACAGTAGAACCTCATTATAACGGTCACTACGGGCCAAAATTCAGTGGCTGTTGTACCCTTTATACTGAGAGTATACTTTAGTTAATTAGTAACAATTAGGACCAGACTTCCTGATCACTATAAGCAAGTTGACCGCTACACTGAGTGACCGTTAAATGAGGTTCCACTGTACATGTATTAGCAAGAGTTCATATAAGTATAGGAAAACGTCCAACCAGCAATACCACAGCAAAAAAAATTGTATACAAAGTAATGTGACTGGAAGTCATGTGTTGTTGTATTATTTACCGTAATTTCTTGGTTTGTGTATCAAAGCCTGCCAAGAATTCAAAACCGCCATCACTTTCTAAGTTTCTCTAGCTTGAAGACTATAGTCTGAGGAGTGAAGAATAAGGTCTCTGAGGCTAAAGATAACACAAAGAGAACTCAGTCAATAATTTAGCTAATAATATAGACACTACAATAGGGCTGCTCAATAAGTCAATATATTGCTGTATTGATATTGGTATATCAAGTCAATGCCTGTTATTGATGTACACAAGTGGAACCTCGTTTAACGGTCACTCAGTATAGCGGTCAACTTGCTTATAGCGGTCAGGAAGTCTGGCCCTAATTATTACTAGTTAACTAAAGTATAAAGGCCACCTTAATACAACAGCCACTGAATTTTGGCCCGTAGTGACCGTTATAATGAGGTTCCACTGTAATTATGTTCATCAATAGTTATTAAGCTTTCAATATTTTATTGAGTTTCAATATTTATCAAGCTGCATGGTCCAAAGTTTTATGTGTACATGTGTGTATGTGGATACACAGACTTTCAACATTTAATCAATACTGCTAAAACTAAGGAGTGTCATTGCTTAAATAAATTTATTGTGAATATTTGGTTCTCATCATTTTTTCAACGACATTTAGAAGTCATAATCATGAACTTGATAATCAAATCAATATATTGACAATTTGACATATTGCCAATAATGGAAGACAACAGTTATTGAAATGATATTTTTTTGATATCGACCAGCCCTACACTATAATACAGTTTATACTGTACTAGGTAATATAGCTATCTACATTCCTGGTCTAAGGAACCCTGTACTCACTACTATAACAACAACAAACAAAGTTCTTGGAATAATGCAATTGCACTTATAAAAACACCTGGTTTTCTTTGTTATCCTCATCATACTTTTCACCATGTGACAGTATGATCAATCGATCATTATCTTCTGTAATTATATGATATAAATCAGCATTCCTAAAACAAAAACGCAAATAATTTGCAGCCAGTACAAGCGAGTATAATAGGTTAATTTCCCCCAGAACCAAGCTTGATTCCTCAGAAGCAAATGGGCGCAGTCCCGCCAGATTAGGCCAACACTAGCTGCTTAAATTTATTGAAGAGACTAGAGTACCAGCAGGGAGTTTATGCCTTGTAACATATAGTGAAGGTGGGTTAGTTTTAGGTGACAATATTGGCAGAAATGCAATGGGTGGGTTTTAAGGGAGTAATTGCTGAAAGGCCAGTACTCTAGCCACGTAATTATATATATTTAGAGTCTATATTTCTTTGAATCCTATTTGTGAGGACAATATACCCAATAATAAAGGCAAGGGATATTACAAGTGTTTTTTTTTTTTACCCATATGCTCATCATACGAGTCATCATAGTTGTTGACTTATTTCAACACATCACTGGCCGATATAACTACCAGTTTAGTAAACTATATAAACTCAGGTTAAAATATAGCTCACCAATAATCTGTGTAGCTTCTTCCAGTTCTCATAAAATCCAAGAGCTTCTTAAAACCGTAGACTTGAAGAGAAACAATTCTTATGGGCCAGGGCGCCATTTTACTACATTAAATATTATATATTAACAGTTAATTATCATTATTGCCATTAATTGACTATTATAATATGTTATCTGTGGCTATCTACTGTAATCTACACCAACAAAGTGCAATAGCTTCACTTTGGTGTAAATGCTGCACTATGAAAATTCCTGAGTGAAGATGTTACACCATGGGTTAGCTAAGCAAAGTGTAGATGTTACACAATATTTTTAACTGTGTACTATAAAGAAAAGGGGGACCACCAGTCAATCTTCGGTCCATCGTAAAAACAGTCGTTTTTTAAACGAAACGGGTACTTTTTTTTGGCCACTACTGTACATGCACATATACTTCTAACTAAGCTGTTAAAAAAGTACAGATGATTCAGCTATATATAGGTTATTATCTATCAGATATAAAGCCTAGTTCACAATATGACGCTAGAATGTTACGCAAGACGCTTGAATAGAAATTTGTTCTAATCTGCTGTCTCGTCTGCGTCAAGATTACGGAAAATATTCAGAAATTTCCAGTGCGTTCATTATTGTGAACTAGGCTTAAACCAAGTTTGCACCACATTTTTTCAAGATAAAGTTGAAAAGACGCTAAGTGCATTGTGTGTAAGTGCATGACATATGTGGACGGCTGGCTATCGGGTTGGCTTCAATGAAGTGGGTAGAAAAATGCTACTTGCTTCAGTATTGAATTGCTCAATTTAACTCAAGGAATTTACAAACTGAACGTATATTCTTCACATTTACTAAGAAACTTAATTTATTAACTGCTCAAATACAGCTAGCTGGTTCATAAAGCTCGTGACTGTATGGTACAGTATATACCAAGCACATTGTGCCAGGGTACCGGTGCGGTTTGTTGTGTAATGTAGTAATAGACTAACCGCTTATTCTCTTCCACTTTCTTCATTAATTAAAAAAATAATTGACAAGACAATTTACTGAACTGCATGAACAGAGACAAAACTGGCAAAATAAAGACATCTATTTAGCAACGGAAAGAGTCAAGCGGTTTTTTTTTCAAATGTCAAGCGGCATGCAGCTGTGAAATTTTCCCTTCCAATATTAATTTTTTTTTTCAATACAGTATAACCTCCGATAGTGGACACGCTGAGAAAGGGACATAGTATAATAAACCTCTCAACAAAGGACACTCATCATTGTCCCAAATAGACTTGTCCATTAGATTTTAACCAAAAGAGGACAACCTCTTTTATAAAGGACAAAGCACTTCAGTTTATATAGGGTCCCAAAGTGTCCTTTATTCGGAGGTTCCATTGTAAATATTAATTACCATAGCAATATTTTTTTCTTTCGATATAATTTTCTGATTTTCTTTTTTTCTGATTTTCTTCATTATACAGACAAAGCAAAGAAGGAAGGACTGAGTGTAGTTGAGTATGCTAAATCAGTAAGCAGCCATCATCCAGTGATAGACCTTGAAAGAACTGCAGCTCAAGGCACTGCGACAACAAAACTATCTAGCAGTATCGGTGAGTCTCACTGCATATAATCAACTGACCCTCCCACTTTATGAATGATGTATCTGAGAAATAGCATTTAATTGTTTAAAAATATAATATACTCTAATTGGAAAATTTGTCTAAATTATGGAAATCAAAAAGTCTTGCAGTTATAGTAACGCAGCTAGGCCTATAGACTGAGGTATATATATAGGGTTATCATAGTAGTAATTAGTGTTTGTGTGCGTGAGTATATCACCATGTAATCATTGTATAATGCCTATAACTTTTAGTACTATACTTGTAGTATTCAGTGAGGCATGCATGCAGCACTTGGTGCATGTTCATTATATAATACTCGTTATTCACCATTAGTTGCGTGAACTATATATATATTACGTTTTAGTGGTGTATAATTTTTGCTAAATTTACTATGCATTATAATTATAGTGATTATATAATAGGAATTAAAAAAAATGTTAAATTTAGCACGGATACTGATATGCACACATCACAAACTTCGGAAAGTATGGAAATTTGGCTGAATTAAGTATACACGCATTTAATAGTATAAGGAAAGGTAATGAAATATTAAAATCATTAAATCTCATTGACATTTGATCTTACACCAATGTGCATGTATGATGATCGAGTTGAATATATTATACAGACCAAATCAGTGAGCCTAATTGTTATTCAGTGGGCTGGCATTTGATCAATAGAATGAAATTGAACTATAATTATATTTCTTGATTTTACCGTATTGCAGAACCATTGGCTGATTTATCTGCTCAAGTCTCAATTGATTCACCATTCATTAATTACCCTGATTATGGATTAATGATAGATTTTGACCCCAGCTCTCTTAGCAATGGTTCACCGATGCCCATAACAGCCGATATCAGAGTGTATGCAGATGAAACAACTATCCAATCTTGCACATACCCAGAGGAGAGCAAACCAGTCAGTGCTGTATACTCCATCTCTCTCTCTGATACTAGTGTCCCAGTGCGTACATTGAGAATCAGGCATTGTGCTGATCCAAATAATCCCGAGGAACTGGAACAGCTAGCCTTTGCCAAAACAACCGACGATTCGAGAACATTTGAAGTCGTATCGGGAGGAATATTTGAATCAGGAGACCACTACGGAAAGATAACTCCGGAACACATGTGCTCATGGACTATTGTGGAGAGAGCTAAGAAAAGTAATGCACTTTACATACAACGTTAACGATGTATTTGATGAATTGATATTGATTAATTAATGTAAGATGATTCAGTAATCGATATTTTTTTTGTTTGATATAGTGTTTGAAAGACCTCGATACATTGGAACTGTGCTCTACCAAGCTGTGAAGAATCGTTCTATTAATTGGTTGATGCAGTTAATAGTAACCAAAAATGACCCCAAGTGTATCATTGCTTTAAGAGAGGTACCGGTACAGCATTACTCCTTAATTGAATCAATGATTGTATTTTTATGTTGGCTTTATTTTAGTACATCAGTAACAATTGTGGCAGTAATGTCCAGCCTGATGACGAATTTTATTTTGCGTTCCACGAATCTGTCGCAGGCAGTCCTCCGAAAATGGAACTGGTTCCAAGTGGTATGAAGTTAACCTCTGAGAATGTTCTGAAGTGTGAAAATGGATGGGAAATAAGAGTAGATTCATACAAGGTTCGAAGTAGCAGAAACACTACGATAAATTTTATATTACAGTATGCAATTATTATAATAGGTATCCCAAGACACAGCTGATCAGTTTAATACAAGTACTGATGTGCCTGGGATATGCAAACTCAAAATCAACACACATCAAACTGTATCTCACTCATTTGATGAGCCACCTGTGTTTTTATTAACTGGAATAGATTGTGATAGAAAGGATATTCAAATTAGCCCCCCAATTTCAGGTTTATTTTGATATTATAAATATAATTTTCCATGTGTACACTTGTAATATGCATGCAGATTATAGTAATGTATTTGAAACTGATTTTACAAATCTCAAACCAGAAATATGATCATCCTGTATATGTGCATAATTTATATATAAATGTACATGTACTATATCTAATAGTTAAAGCACGGTTCACAGTGCTATACCGGGATTTAATGGTACGAGGGGTGTGGTCGAGAGGGCTGATATAGCACGAGGCGAAGCCGAGTGCTATATCAGCGCTCGAGACCACAACTGATCCCGAGTGCTATTAAATCCCAGTATAGCACAGTGTGAACCGTGCTTTAAAATGTTTATAGTATTGTGTGGGTGCATCAAAAGTGCTCGACAAGATATGGAAGAGAATTAAGAAACTTACGTTGAAAAACAAGAGGTGAGTCCAGCATCTAAGTTAACTTCCGGCCACAAGTGCTTTATCTTGTAACATTTCTGTGAAATTTTGGCCACGAGTGCTTTATCGAGTGCAATTACGGCCACTAGTTCTATATCGAGTGCAATTCCGGCCACGAGTTCAATATCGAGTGAAAACCGGCTCTATACCAGGAATAAACGAACAGTTGGCACTTTTGATACACCCACATAGTATACTATAAATGTCAATAATGATGTAATTATCGTGTACATTTGTATACAAAATTTTTACATGCATGCATGTACACAATTTTATAGTTGGTCCTACCCCAACACTGAAGGCAGTATTTGGTCTACTGAAGCCACGTTCAGCGAAATGGAACGTAATTGGTGAACAACTAATGGTGCCCCTTAACTACAGAGAGGAAGTATATTATACATCAAGACCCTCTGAGGCCAAACTAGAGCTAATATTGAATGAATGGATGGAATCAGAATGCTCTCCTGTCACATGGAACAATGTAATGAATGTAATGGATAAAATGGGCTTTCAGATTATACTCAACATGATTAAAGGTATATATACACTATGTTAGTGAGCTCAATTAAAGACTGTACCATATGTAGTGGATTATGCTTGTAGGCCATTTTTTTACCATCACAGGTAACTTAAGTCCTGGGTAGCTACTTGACTCATGCAAAATGTGTTAATTAGTGTAATTAGCAGTTTCTTTTCATTGGAACTGCAGCTAGTGAGGCAGTGTCATGGCAGTTTCATCATGATGTATCATTGTGTCACCGTGATTTTTGCCAAAATAAAAAAAAAAAGTCGTAATCATAGTTCCGTTAACCAGAGTCAATCAGTAGAATCACAAAGACAACATGTTCTTGTCAAAAGTCAAGAAAGAAAACTGATCGTTTAATTAATCGAGCATGTGATTCAAATGACGACAAGTGACGAAAAATTGCGACAGGTTCTAATTTGTTTGGAATGGCTGAAAGAGCTTCAGTCAACTTTGAGCTAATGTGCGGAGTTGTTCTGCCCTAGCGCATGTGACAATATTTGGTACGCTGGTTCATAAAAGTGTTATCTATGATGTATCAAATTTACCTGACGAAATATGAACGGGATTCTGAGGGACTGGCTCGAGAGTACAATTAAAACGGTGCGAATATCCGACAGTTTTGCTATTGCTCCAAAACCTTACACCAGATCGCCAGGTAAATTTGATAGGATGGAGATCGTGAGTTATAAGACATAGGCAATACAAAATTTCAGAAGCATAGCATGACGGGAATAACTCCGCACATTTCGTTGAAAGTTCGAAACGTACGGTTGCGTGTCGGCCGTTTTCTCCATCGTGCTTTGCCTTTTGTAGCTCTTCTGTGCTTAGCATTGTTAGCAAAGGATAGCTCTATATTGTGCAATTTGTTTCATTTAAAAATATTGTTCAGAACTGGAGTTATGATCCTGTGAATTTGACTGTTATTTAAGTCTAATTGGGCGTGACCCATGACTTAAGTGACCTGTGATGCGTGGTTGTGGGGGGGGGGGGGCGGGACCAGGGGTTGGGGTGACTTGGGGTGCGGGTTTCCCCCCCCCCCCCCCCCCCCATCCTCCCTGTAGAACAACTCGGTGTGGCCCCTCCTGATGTTTCCAATGAATCACTCAACATTGATGATGATGGTGACGAGGATCACACACTAATTCCACCTGGTGCCACATCAAGTAAGTTATCACAATTCAATTTATACTATTATGAACTATACTCTTTCATTAGAGGAACTACTATAGAGCAGACACATAATGATTGATATTATTGCTGCACATTGACCTCAGTGCCCCTGTATTTTAAACTATAGCAGCAACCAATAAATGCATATTTGCTTTGCCATGCTAATCTTAATTTTATAATATGTATATTGTTGCCAGGGTGCGGGTCGGGTCTGAATAATCTTGAGATACATGTAAAACTCAATTAAAAATTTATTTCATTTTGAATCAAGGTTCAACTTCATTGGCTGTACCTAAAATTGATATCCACAGTCAACTACGATCATCTAACTATTCTGAGCAAACAGCCTTAGAGGAATCAGCTGCATTGATGAAAGATTTAAAGATAAATCAGGGACTGAAATCACATACTATAAAGTCACTGCATTTGGAGAAAGAATTACTGAAACTACAGCACGATAAATGTATGTTATAATGATATACATGTCATCTACATTAATAATTATGATAGTTTTATGTGTACCACTACAGTAGCTCCCCTAACACGTGATGTTGGTTTACAGTTTAACTATGCTGCTCTTGAAAGAGGTATATACCTGATGAAATTGGTATAATTATGCTGTAATGTGTTAATTGTTGTTTTTTACTATACCAGATCATATCCAAAACGTAACCATTTCCCAATCAAAGTTGTTCACTATCTGTAGTGCGGATCAGCAACACTCCTTTATATGGGATGGATACGGGTTTGAATTACATGTACCTAAAAGGGCGTGTCCACCCAAAATAGAATGTGATATATTAGTTGATGTTGTAGTGGGCGGAGACTTTATGTTTCCTGAAGGGGTGGAGCCTGTCAGTGCCTTATATATCATCTCGACTACCTGCAATCTACAAAAATCATCATTGCTGAGATTGCAACACTGTGTTGATTTAACCAATGGACGTACCCAACTCTGTTTTTATAAAGCTCCATTAGATGAGCCTACTCCACCTTATGAATTCAAACCTCTTAAAAAAAGAGGAGTATTTGACATTTGTAGCCGTTATGGGGAACTACAGCTAAGGCAATTCTGTGGTATGGCCATTGGCACTATTGGCAGTGTACAGGAGTCCAGCAGTGATGATGCATCAGATACTGGAAGCGAGTCCAGTGATGATGAAGCAGCAGACGATAGCAGCAGTGATAAAGTATCAGATACTAAGAATGTGTCCAGTGATGAAGCACTAAATACTGTGAACAAATCCCATCATGATTCACCAAATACCAGCAGGAATGAGTCCCATCATGACACTGTATTGGACCATATCAGGAATAAGCATGATACTGTACTGGACAGGGATATCAGTAATGAGTCCCATCATGATACTATACTGGACCGGGATATCAGGAATGAGTCCCATCATCATGATGCTGTAGCATATACATGTAGGAATGAGTCCCATTATCATACCGTACGGAATACCAGGAATGAATCTGATATTTCACTGGATACCAGGAATGAGCCTCGTAATACTGTGCCAGATATCAGGCTAAATGAGTCTTGTCGTCATTCACCAAAATCCAGGCCAAATCAGTCCAATGATGCTGCGGACTCAATTGCTAATTCTACACAAAAAGGGTTTTTTTGTGTGTATAATTACACCATGCATAATCAATGTAATTATATTTATTTACAATTCATATATGTAGCTAATACTGATGTTCTATTCTTTGGTCAAATGCTTTATCTTAAAATGCCTGATGATTTAAACAATTGGCAAGCAAAATTTATAGTTGTGAAAGATATAGATGCCTTAAAAAAAGTAATAGTGATTATTAAGCCATATATACATTATTTTACTTTTTTCCTTTAAAAATGTGATGTATTTAGTTTATTGCAAATGAGCAATTTAATTACGAAAAAGGTGCAGATTTATCTTTAACCTTTACTGAGCGAAGCATTAAATTAAAGATGAATCCAGACAATGAAGAATTCCCAGGATGGACTATTAAACCTCATGTAGAACCCAGTGTTGTGAGTAATGGGCTCAACCCCTATTATAGCATATGCAGGCTTCATGCTTGCGTTTTGTAAAACCCTATAGTTGTTTTTATTGGGTTTTTTAGATTGATGACGTATATTTCAGTTCAGTACACTTTTTGTCCTATATTAGATATTACATGGTCGAGCTACTTCTTTTGGACACAGTAAAAATACCATTCCTCCAGCGTGTTTCTTTGATGTGTATGGTGATACCACTGTTGATAGGTACAATAAAAAGCTGTGTTACCCATTATTACTCGAAGGGGCTGTGGTTGATGGTACAGTACCCAAAGTTAACATAATACGAACAATGAGAGAAGGTATACTTACAAAAATAATGTTACTTATATAGTTGAATTTGCTCATTGCAGTTCATTAATGTTTATTGTGTATGCAATAAATACCATTCATATGATGTTTAAGTATTACGGAAGTGTGTGAGTGCTGTGTGTGGGTATCAAATTAATGAATCTTATGTGGAGCTGAATATTTAATGAGCAAATACACTATTCAATGCAAACAGACATTTGTTACTATATGAATTAATGCATTATCGTTTATACTCTTTCATTTAAATAGATAATTTGGGTATGGGTGATCCTAGCCAATCTATTCGTATGGCAATTATCAAAGTCCTTGATACTCGTCTGGATTCACTGTCCTATGCTGCAGCAGGGAGCATCGATAGTTTATCGACAAAATTATATGCCAAATCATTGATACCTGAACCCGTTAAAGATGACCCTACCAAGACATTCGATTCCTTGTTGAAGTGTTTCAAAGCATGTATTAAACTCGAGCAAAGCCCCGATAATTTGACCAGGAAAGTGAGAGACTTCATAACAGCTCTGGAGGAGATCGGGGGTGGTTTGGCCACAGCAGCTGACGCCATTAGAAACGACATCAATAAAGAATTGGGCAGTTCCAGCCCATTCATGACAGACCAAGAGAAACAATCTCAAGCCAGTCCCTCCAATGAACGTACAGGAGTTTATTGCAGTCTGCTTTAACTTTTATTGAGAGTAAACATGTAAATTAAACATGCTAAGTATAATTGATTGTAATTTTTATTGGCCAACAATAATTTAATTATACAGTTATACAATGTTGTGAATGAAAGTACAACATAATTATAAATCTGTTAATAGTTCCAACTGATACTCTTCCAGTCCATTGAATCCATCCATTCCACACTTATAGTCACCTGCCTTTGTACAACCAAACAAAATGACGTCTTCAACTGAACTCCTCCAGTAGTGAATGAATTATGGCTCCATTGAATGTATCTCCTACCCCCAGTGTAACGACCATGATGACAATACCCCATAATGAATATTCATGTTTAGCTTATATACTACAGAACCTTATCGTTGTCCATCAGCAATCACCTCAATTGCTAATTTTAAGTATTATTTTTATATGTAATGTTCTTCATCAGTCCATTAAATTCATCCTTTCCACACTTAGAATCAGCCACTTTAAAATCAGATAGAATGGTGTCTTCAACGTACTGCACTCTCCTCAAGTATTGAGTACCATTGAATATGTCCCCTGCCCCTCGAGTATCAACCATGCATGCATGCTGGAAAGACGGGGCTAGCTGTTATAACCTGTGACATGAGAACACTATACTGTTAATACCTATCCTCCAGTATCAACATACCTACCCTCTAACATTAACATACCTACCTTTTAGTAACCGCTACCCTTAGTAATATACCTGTGTACATTCTAGTATTGTACCATGACTAGTTCGAATAGACCAATCAAATTGCTCGAAATTAGGTTGATAAAATTCCATTCAAACCTAGAACTTGTCTGGGAGGTTGATAATTTTTTTACCGGAGGTTGATAAATAATTTACTGGTGAAAGTGTGCCTGGTGATTTTGAAGATAGAATTTAAAATTCAATAGAATTTAAAATTCAATTTTTATTCCATAAACATGTAGTCTTGTGATAGAGAGAGAAGACAGTACATAGACTAATGTAGACATATACATGTTATAGGTAGTAAGCCCTTTATCCTTAATACTGTTGTTAATTTACTTAGTGTGGTTTTGTGGCCCAGTCCTGAGCCTTTCTTTGATTGGTCAGCTCTGGAGGTTTTTTTTCCTTATTTGGTTATGTTTTGGTTATGTAGTTGTGTACATAGATGGGAGAATCTCCTGGATTGTTTGTGTGTGACTTGTTTTTGATGATTATATATAAGTTTTAATAAAAATTCGTGTTGTTTAGGGCCTATCACATTTGGTCTCAGAAGTGGGATAAACAATAGGAGTCAAGATAGACCTGTACGTGAAGGACAGTGAAAAAGTCGTTTTATGTCAACTACCCGATCTGGAAAAAGATATAGTAAGCAAGAAGAAGTTAACGAGAGACAAGGAGCAATGTCGGATGAGTTAGGGCAGCTGTTGAAGGCTCTGATTGAGGATCGGCAGAGTAGAGAACAGGCTGTCGCGGAGGAGAGAAGGATGAGGAACGAAGAGCTAAGGTTGAAAGAAGAAGAGTTACGTGAGGAGAAGGCTAGGCGAGAGGAAGAGAGCCGGATTCGAGAGGAAGAAGCTACAGATGAAACAACAGTTGGAGCTACTTCAGTCCTTGGTCGAAGGTGTTGGTCGGGACAGGACCAGAGAAGGGGCTGCGGTGAAGGAGACTGATGTCAAGGTCACGAAGTTGAGCGAGGGTGACGACATTGAGGCTTACCTTAAGACGTTCGAGCGGCTGATGGTGGCTTACGAGATTTCCAAGGAAAGGTGGAGCTTCCGATTAGCACCTCAGCTCACAGGAAAAGCACAGCAAGCTTACACGGCTTTGAGTGTTGATGATGTTGGTGATTATGATAAGCTAAAGGCAGCGATCCTACGACGGTATGGGGTGAATGAGGAGAGTCGACAGAAGTTCCGTCAGGCAAGGAAGCAACCGGAGGAAACCCATCAGGAATTTGGGACACGCCTACAAGATTTGGTCGAGAAATGGATGGAGGGCTGTGGTGGAGATGTAACCAAGGTGAAGGATAAGATTATAATGGAGCAACTGATAGATACCTTACCTAGTGCAGTGCGTATTTATGTACGGGAACACAAGCCAGGTACTGGTCAGGAAGCCGGTGCATGGGTTAGCTGATGACTTTGTACAGGCTATAGGGGGCCAGTGTCAACAACTGGTGGTACAGTGAGTAAGGTACTGGAACGACTTTGTCATACTTGTGGCAAGCCTGGTCATTTGAAGAAGGATTGCCCTGGGGGTAAGGTAGAACAGAGTACTAGGAGTCAACAGCAGGAGACCAGGAAGGGTGACAAACAACTGAAACCAAGGAAGGACACCAAGGAGGTGGAGTGCTACAACTGTGGACGGAAGGGGCATTATTCCAGTAGCTGTCCTCATAAGGCGATGTTTTGTGGCGAAGGTAGCTCGAGTAAGTGGAAAAAACGAATTACACAGTCAGGGGCCATAGAACTGAGGAGAGCTCGTACCTAATATTCTTTTAGATACAGGTTGTATTCGAACGCTGATTCGGCGAGATTTGGTTCCCGAAGGGAAGTTGCTTGAAGGAAGGGCTGTTACCATATGCTGTGCCCACGGGGATACAGTACTATATCCCTTGGCAGATGTCGAGTTGGAGGTTGGCGGAAGACAACTACATGTAGAAGCAGCAGTAGCAGATCGGTTGCCTGTTGGGGCTCTGCTGGGGACAGATGTCCCCCAACCGAGGGAGCTCCTACTGGAGGATAGTCTCGCGCTGCCAGACCACACCCTTTGCACAAGCGACGACGGGAGGGTCTGGTGGAAAACGTACTCTGCTCTCGTTCAGCTTTGCACCAAACTTAATCCGGTGGCATCTAAAGTGGGGGGATGGCCTAACAAGTACTTAATTGTCGCACGTGTGCTCACACGTGGAGAAAATGGCTTCGTGTTTTCAGGCTTTGTGATATAAACGTTGGTCAGTGAAGCCGGGTATATAAAAAGAAAAGGAAGAAGATTGCAACTCAGCCAGCGTTAAGACAGATGGATAACTTAGATCTAGTCAGAAATCTAACCTTTTAGCCTGTCAAACAAAACAGGTAGTATGCTACTGATATATGATGGATTTCCCATAACCACCAGTGGGGAGAGAAACAAAGACATCATTACTGGCTACAAAGGCTCTGATAGCATCCAACTGCTTCTCCTTAAGTTACTTAATGCCTAATGAGTCTTTGCTAGCCTCAATCGCCTCATCTAATGTAGCCAAGGTTGCCATTTTCCCACCTAAAAGATCACTTCAAACCCACGTGTGAGCACACGTGCGACAATTAAGTACTTGTTAGGCCATCCCCCCACTTTAGATGCCACCGGAAGTTTGGTGCAAAGCTGAACAAGAGCAGAGTACGTTTTCCACCAGACCCTCCCGTCGTCGCTTGCGCAAAGGGTGTGGTCTGGCAATGCGAGACTAACTGGAGGAGGGGTCGAACGAAATCAGTGCCATGGTACAAACTCGACAAGCAGCCAAGCAACAGAAGGAAGCAGAAACAGTGACCCACCAGAAGGAGGTGGAGTGCGGAGTTAGACCTCACCCTCTAGAGGCAGATCGTTCGCCAACGCGACCATTTGTGTTTGATGTAATTGGGTCCACAGGTAGCCAAGGGGAGGTTGGGCGAGGTGGTATATTGTATGATGTAATTGGGTCCACAGGTAGCCAAGGGGAGGTAGAGACTGGGGTTAACCCACAACTACCACCCCCGGCGAAGAGGGAGGTTAGGCAAGGCAATATATTGTGCAATCCTTTAGGTAGCCAGGAGAAGGTGGAGTCCGAGGTAAACCCACGACCACAATCTCTGACGGTGAAGAATGTATCCCATATAGAGGATGATCCAAGGTGGATGGAGAGGATAGATATTGACCTAACGGAACCAGCAAGATCTGACAAGGTGAAACTATCAAGGAGACAGAAACGAGAGCAGAAGAGTATGTTTAGGAGGCGACTAAGTGAGGTGCTGGATATGAGCAAATCGGATTTTAAGAAGCTCCAGGTTACAGACCAAACGCTAGAGCCATTGTGGAAGAGAGTTCGAGATGACGATGGAAGTTCAGGCCAATATTTCCAGAAAAACGGTTTGCTTTACAGGAACTGGATACCTACTGGACGAAGCGGAGAATCAATGGCAGTGGAACAGCTGGTACTCCCAAGCCAGTGTCGAAGGGTGTCATGCAAGTTGCTCATTCCATTCCGATGGCAGGACACCTTGGAAGGGACAAGACTACCAGTCGAATCCTTTAGCGGTTTTATTGGCCGACGATATTCCAAGATGTTGCCAATTACTGTCGATCCTGTGACCATTGTCAGAAGACAGTAGCCAACCATCCATGTCCTGTACCATTGATTCCTTTGCCAGTCGTAGAAGAACCTTTCAAGCGTATCGCAATGGATATTATTGGTCCCTTACCCAAGAGCCGCTCAGGAAAGAGATATGTGCTTGTCGTGTGTGACTATGCTACCCGATACCCAGAAGCAGTAGCCCTATGATTTATTGATGCTGGTACGATTGCTGAGGAGCTGATCAAGATCTTTGCATGAGTCGGAATCCCTGAGGAAGTGTTGACTGATCAAGGGTCGAACTTCACATCCAAGCTGTTGGCTGAGTTGTATAATATGCTGCATGTCCACTCCATTCGAACGAGCCCGTACCACCCTCAAACCGACGGACTGGTAGAGCGTTTCAACAAGACTCTGAAGTCGATGTTGAGGAGGACCACAGGGGGGGAAGGTAAGGATTGGGATAAATTGATGCCATATCTTTTGTTTTCATATAGGGAAGTGCCCCAATCATCAACAGGATTCTCTCCATTCGAGCTGTTATACGGCAGAAGTGTACAGGGACCGTTGGATGTGCTAAAACGTGCATGGGAGGTTAAGGATCCAACAGAAGAGAGCGTGGTCTCGCATATTCTGTCAGTTTGGGAGAGACTGGAAAACATGAGGGAGATAGCAACGGAAAACCTGGTCAGCGCTCAAGGTCGTCAGAAGGCGTGGTACGATAAGAAGGCCAGGAGTAGACAACTAGCAGTCGGAGATCAAGTGCTGGTGTTACTGCCATCTGATTCGAGTAAGCTACTTGCTCGCTGGCAGGGCCCTTATATAGTGAAACGTTGGGCTGGAGAGGTAAACCATGAAGTAGAGATGCACGATCATAAGAAGAGTAAGCGAATATTTCACATCAATATGTTGCGACAGTGGCATGTGCTGGTAGAGCCCAGCCTGGTAGCTCTAGAACACACAACAGCACCGGAGGAGGAGGAAGGAGATGTGATTACGTGGAGAGACTCGGAAGGTGTCGGTAACCCTACCCTGGGTCCGGATTTGTCAGCAACACAAAAGGGGGAACTGGAAGCATTAGTATCATCTTTCCAGGATGTAGTGAGTGATAACCCTGGTAGAACGAAGGTCATAGAGCATCGTATTCCCACAAAGTCAGTAACGCCAATAACCAGCCTATCGAATTCCTCATGCGTTTAGGGAGACAGTGAAGAACGAATTAGACGAGATGATCAAGGCAGGAATTATTGACCCAGCGTCAGGAGAATGGAGTTCGCCGATTGTACTCGTAAGGAAGGACAAATCTCTTCGTATATGTGTTGACTACCGGAAACTCAACTCCATATCTGTGACCGAGGTACATCCAATGCCGAGGATTGATGAGCTGATCGATAGAGTGGGACAGGCTGTATACATCTCCACCCTAGATCTATCTAAGGGCTACTGGCAAGTGCCAATTGCAGAAGAGTCAAAACCCAAGACAGCGTTTGTCTCCCCATTTGGGGTATATCAATTCAATGTCATGCCTTTTGGATTACAAGGAGCCCCGGCTACATTCCAAAGGCTAAAGGACAGGGTACTCAATGGACTGGAGGAGTTTTGTGCAGCTTGTCTAGACGATATCGTCATCTATAGTCAATCGTGGACTGACCATCTGGATCACCTCGGACGTGTTATGGAGGCACTTAGGTCACACAATCTCACTGTGACGCTGAAGAAATGCCAGCTGGGAATGCGTGAGTGTAGCTATTTAGGCCATGTTGTGGGGAATGGTAGTGTTCGACCAGGTAGAGACAAACTGGCAGCTGTGTGGTCATTCCCTATTCCACAAACGAAGAAGGATGTGCGTTGTTTTCTCGGACTATCTGGATATTACAGGAAGTTCATACCTGATTACTCAGCAACTGCAGTGCCTCTTACTGATTTAACCCGTAGAGCTGCACCCATGAGAGTGAAGTGGACCGATTGTTGTGAGCAGGCATTCCAATCGTTGAAGCGTGCACTATGTTCTGAACCCGGCAGTGTTACGGAGCCCAGATCTTAGTCAGAGGTTCATTTTGCAGACAGACGCATCTAACAGAGGAGTGGGGGCGGTATTGAGCCAGAAGGGGCATGATGGAAGAGATCACCACGTCGGTTATTTCAGTAAGAAGTTGTTGGCGAGGGAAGAACGATACTCGACCGTGGAGAAGGAGTGCTTGGCAATCAAGCTTGGGGTCGAAGCGTTCCGCGTGTATCTTCTCGGTCAGCCCTTCACCATATAGACGGACCATCGAGCTCTGGTGTGGTTGGACCGATTAAAAGAGACGAACAGCCGATTAACAAGGTGGGCATTAGCACTACAGCCGTACAGCTTCACAGTTGAACATCGCAAGGGTTCCGCTAATGGTAACGCCGATGCCCTATCCCGTTCTACACCATTTCTTGGTGCAGGAGAAGTGTGATAGAGAGAGAAGACAGTACATAGACTAATGTAGACATAACATGTTGTAGTAAGCCCTTTATCCTTAATACTGTTGTTAATTTACTTAGTGTGGTTTTGTGGCCCAGTCCTGAGCCTTTCTTTGATTGGTCAGCTCTGGAGGTTTTTGTCCTTATTTGGTTATGTTTTGGTTATGTAGTTGTGTATATAGATGGGAGACTCTCCTGGATTGCTTGTGTGTGACTTGTTTTTGATGATTATATATAAGTTTTTAATAAAAATTCGTGTTGATTAACGGTATTCAACGTTGGGCCTATCACAAGTCTGCATGTATGTAAATTGTAAAAAGCAAACTGAAAAGTAGTCTAGTGAAACACAGTAGCAAGTGCTGTGCCAGTGAGTGAACCAGAGAAATGTGTCCCTCAAAAAGCTTTTTTACGTTTCGACGGTTTTACTATAAATATATATAATTATATATAATATAATACTCAATTATTTGTAGTTCAATGTATATGTAACCATGTATGAGCCCCTATGTATTTAGTATGTATAAATATCCTTATAAGGTATGTGGGGGCTGGCCAAGTTTAGCCATGCCCAGTGGATGCCATCCCTCTAGGTAACAATATTATCAGCTGGGTACTCACATTGGAGGAAGTCATGCTATTAACAGAGTTACGCTATGCCCGATACAAGGAGACATTGTGGTGAGTTAATTAATAGGTTGCCATGCCCATTTTATTGAAGTATGTTAAATGTGTTGGAGTTGTTAAACTGATCTTTTCGAGTGTCAGTCTAAATATGTGTCGTTTTCTTTAAAACCAAAATTTACTATTGTAGATGTAAGCATTCCTAATTAAGTGAAAGATTACGGTGTCATATTTTTTTTTGACAGTGTGTTATAGTCTGTTCACGTTGATTTTAACTTATAAAAAACGTTAATAAAAGGCTTCAAAATGCTTTAAGATATAAACACGGGACTTATATACACCATTGAAATCAGTTCTTCAAAGAGCATTTGATGGGCACATCACGGAATAAATTGCAGGACAAGAACTTTTTGCAACAAAATCCATCATACATAAGAGTAGGGAGTGGCAGGAGAAGCTGTAAAGTTTTTCCCCGTTACCACCTCAAAACTCAGCTTTTTTTCCACTTAATTTTGACTACACCCATTGGTGGCTATTACTATGTGTTTAATTAAATTAAAGATGGCAAAACAGCATTTTTCACATGCTAGTACTCCAAACTGAAGAAATATGAAGTCAACAACGTCCAGGTAGAGAAAATACAGTCTAAATACAACGTTCAGCTGTTTCTCAATTATACTTATGCCTTCTTTTGAGAATTAGTATAATTTTAATAACCATGAATATAATTTTATTGAAACAAGTGCAGTGTGGGCTCTATGCACAACTAAATGAAGCCAAAGTCAACCTGAACATACTGGCCTCAATGGCTATGTATAAAAAAGGTGAATTTAGCTACACAAACGACTGTCTCTTGGACTGTATTGTCAAGAAATGCTTTTTTTTTTTTTAGGGGATGGGCTGCCTCAGCAAACAAATGCTGGTCTTCAGCAGTGCCCCTTTAAAACTACAGCTCTGTATACTACAGTCTTTGATGTAAGCTTTCTACCAAGACATCCATGCTGTCTGGCAGTCTGCTTTGTTTGCAAAATTGCAATGAACATCATCGGTGCAGTTTAATCAGCTTGATTACTCAAATAAGTACACAGCTCTTAAACTGCTAGATCTACATATGAGCACCACTAAAGTCAATTATGCTTCACGAATGCTCACCCCATCATTGTTTTACAATCATATACTTGATGAATGCATTGCATTATTGGGGCGAGCCTTCGCGAGTAGCAGATAATGTATTTGACTGTGTGGATGCATGCAGTATGAGCATAAAATGTTTTATTATTTGAGTGAATTTTAGTTTGAATTGGACCACCAGCATCATCGGAGGAGGCTTTAGCTCAGCATTGGGACCGGAGTGAACACCTTTGATAGTGGCTACAGGTTCACCACAGTCATGGAGTTTATTGACACTATATTCCACTACAGCCGGGAACAGACGGAGGGCATTATCGAAGGCAGAAATGTCAATGATGTTGGCAGGAGTTTGGGTCATGAGGTGTTTCCAGTCATCTTCAGTGATCTCACCATTCCTTAGTCTAAGGAGAATATTGCAGTTCTCCTATCACTAAGCCTTCCTTCCCTTTCATCAGGGGTTTCATTGGCACGTTGCTGTTGTACTAAGGTTCTCTTATGGCTCAGCATTGCTTCTGTAGTTTCATTGCCACTTAGCTGTCTCCTACGAAGCAATCTTTGTTCGCGTTGTTCTCCGGTTTCAGCTTGCCTTCGACGTCTGTAAGCTTCTCGATGCTTTTGTAGTCGAGATTCTCGTTGCTCATCGGTTTCGATAGAACGTTTTGGAGTAGACATCTTTTTTGTCAATGTGATTATGGTAATCTTACAGTAAATGCATTGTGCACGAGTTTATCAATTTACTAAAAATTAATCATTCCCGTAATTTGGTCGATCCCCACACAGCCACACGTACGCTCTCGACTAGTGTGGGGCTCGCTCAGGCTCGCCCCAATTACTAACACTGTGAGGAGTATACAATTCCTTTGATCTCAGCCCTGCATGCATACCTATTACTGTATCAACAAGCTCCAGCCGGCAACCACCAATAGCATGTAACAACAAAAATGTAACGTGGCCGTGTTTAAGAATGTGGTGCTAACTTCAGCTGAGTCTTACAATAATAATAAGCATTTATGATGGAAAAAAAGACTATAACAAACGGGCAATTAAAGTAATAATCAAGTTGTATTAGTGGTATAAGTATAAAAGAATTATTATGTAAATAAAAGTATTCTAATTGTTAGAGTGACTAAAAAGTAGGAGTGATATACAACTCCCTTCAGTGGTGATGTATAATTAATGATTATATTACAAAATCTGCTATTAACATGACACATCACATGACTATTATATATTTACAATGTTACAAGTACACAACCTCATATTGTGGAACCGTAGTAGTGCAGCCAGTAGCTGAGGAGGTGCATGTGGCTCATTTTTTCACCATATGTGTGCCTCACTTGACCATATCCTCATATTGTGACACTGCAGTAGTGCAGCTGGCCTGTAGCTGAAGTGTGCCTCTCTCCTGCCAATACATTTCCAAGTTTAATGTTTGCATGGTCTTCCTTCATTCTTCCTTGGCAGAGACAATGGTTGCTCTTCTCTGTAAAGAGCTCTGGATTGTCTAATGGACTGAACCTTGCTGATGTTCCTGGGCTCTAGACCGTCTGTTAGTACTGTTGGATGAATGAGGATCAGATATATGTATCTGGTATAAAAACTGGCTATACACATGAAGAATCCTTATACATGTACTATTGGTAGCTGCGAAAGAAAACAAGAAATACATTGAAATATAAGAACATTATAACATTTATAATTACATGTAATCATGCAACTACTAAATTGTAATTAAATACGTGTATTGTACAAGTAAACAAAAGTATTAACAAAAGAAAAAAAAATTGATTGAATAGAAATACTGTATTTCCTTAATTACTATACCATGAATTTAAGTTCTATTTTTTTAAAGTCCACACTATGATTCAAACTTGGCAGGCAGAAGCTCTACCTCTTGACCACTTACCCATTCAACTATATATTCATACAAATATAAAGACTTTTCATGTTGCTACTATTTAGCGGCTTCTAATCAAGGAAATACAATACTTAACAAACAAATAAAAATATTTAACAAAATTGAATAGAAATATTATTATATACATGTCCACGTGTACACATACATGTATACCATACATGCACACTAGCTGACAAAAAAAATTGGTTTACAACCAAATCAAACTGAAAGAGTCAAGGCTACACAAACCCCTTTACTAAGTTTGGTATAACCAGATGATGTACATACTGTACAGGAGGGTTGTTAAGTGCATCTCGTTGATAACCACATCCTTTGTTATAGACACATAGTCTAAGAAATTGCCTAACCCTTACAAGACAACTTACAGTCGGCGGCTTTGTTTGCTGGATTTTTTTCTTACTATAGCAAAGTACGTGAACAGTACATTACTGCTAGTTAGTTACCAACCTAGTACTCTATTTGAACAATCTGTTCTCCATTAAGTAAACAATAATTTTCTGAAATAAATATAGACAACCATGATTGATATGTAAGCTGTTTCTAGTCCATGTTATTTCAGCATTCGTGAATTAATCAGTGAAAAAGATATCTTAATTCTGGCAGTTTGGTAAAAATTCGCAGTATTGTTAATCCCAATAATGAATAATAAAGAAGACTTACTTCAAACAAACAAAGCAGCAAACAAGCTGATTTTTCGTAAAACAGCTTTCAAAGCACTTGATGATAAAATCGTGTGCTCACTTTAGACAACTGTAAATACCGAAGTAAATAATCGTAACTATAGCAAACAAAACTAGTAAACACAAAGCTAAAGTAAATCTCGATTGAATGTGTATCAGCTAATGTAAAAACACCCAAAGTTTTATTTATTTATTTTTTTTTTTGCCATTTTCTTTGTTTTGACACAGGATTAGAAAGAAAATAACAATCTAACCTGTGAGAGTGTCATTCAAAAGCTGAAGTTAAGCTTCACCAACCAGTCCTATACAACAAAGTAAATTGTCACAAAATTCTTCTCAGCCTATCCACTGTGTTTACACCTCCAATTAATAATATTTATGCACATGCACAGAGTCATGCGTTTAGTAACCAATATGTTCTTGGGTATATAATTAATATAATATTGGGCGCAATACCAATAACCAACCCGATTATCGCTACATCACTAGAAGCCATCCAAGCTATTGAAAATGTACAGTATTATACATGTACAGTGATGATGTACTTCACATCTTTATTTGGAGTTCGATGAATTCATTGTTATAAGGGAAACGAGGAGTTCGAAGGCGGACTGCAAAACAATTTCACTCCATTTTATAGATCAAGAAGAGATAACATAATGATTATTAATTTTGTACCTCTGCCTAAAACAGTCATTTGTAACATTGAGATCGAGATTAAAAAAAAATCATGGCAGGCGCTGTAATCTAGCTTTAACTAATGTATTTTAGCCTTTAGGATACACGTACATGTTACCGTTGTCTGAAGTTTCCAATAAATTATGAATTGTGGTGTATTCTGTGGTTGCCTTACAATGTAGTTCATCCTATAGTCTGTAATGAAATATTTCTTCTTTGTGTAAAATAGAGTCAGGCGAATTCAGGGAAACCCCTATAACAGTAGGACGGAGGAGTACCACTCCTTTTTGTCGTTCAGTGATGAGAACTACCAGGAGAGTATGAGTGCTAGTGTAACATCTGAGAATTGTGGTACAGGTAGAGGTTCCCCTGACAGAAAGAGAAAGTTGGGAAAAACACATGCACTGGCCAAATCTGGTCTTCATCCCTATTTACATGTAGCTTAAACTGCCAGAGAGGCAGAGTACAAATTGCCCAAGGGAACATTAATTTCTTTTACCTACCACGTTTAATTGATAAAAATAAAAAGACAGAACATTGGTAGCTCTTTAACAAACCACTATACAAGGGCTGATTCTAGTTACGATTTAATAAATTAGACATTGTGCCCGGTGGCAAGTAGGACATGATGATGGATAAAATAAACAATGCTAAAAAGGTCTTTCGCCTTATTGGCTGGAAACACGGAAACTGTAGCAAGCCGCACCATGGCCAACCAGTACCTGCTTTTTTTTAAAATTATTATACAATGTATGTAGCCATTAAGTTATCCAGACAATAAACAGTATAATATCATGTATTGTGCGCGCAAGTGCTTGGGTAGTGTGTACTGTACTACTGCATTGTGTGTAGTGTATTCTGTACTAATGACGGCTGATGCTATAGCCAGTACAGTCAAGCTGGTAAAGAATTCTGATAAGACTGTGTATTCCAAAACTCTCCACTTTATGAATGGTATAAGGAGAAGACGACTAACATTTCACTAAGTATTAAACTAAAAAAATAAAATGCCACATATTTATGAATTCCTTTCCATTCCTTTCCGTGTAGAGTATAGCTGATAAGATGTATCTGAGGAGAAAGACTGAGAAAATGCTGAGACCATTGCAAAGTTTTAAAGCTACAATAATCATTATAGTGATGGTATAATGACTGAAGTTATGCAGTGGAAATGCCATACTGAGGTATATAGCTATGTTGTATTTCCACACAGATAATAATGCTGCTGTTCAATTCAAGTTAGTGCCAATTTTTACTGATTCTTTTCTAACTTGCAGTGAAAGGGTCACAAAAATCTCAAAATGTCTCTGAGGGTGCAGAATTAGCATTGTTTCAGTGCAAACTGATTGATGCTCAAAGAATCCTCATAAACATTATAATGGAACACAAAATAAACATCTTGATTCATCTATAGCCAATGAGTTTAAAGAAGAATACTTCCTTTGAGAACATAACAACAGTCTCCATTGCAGTTATTACACAAAAAAGGCAAACAATACGAAAATTAGTTGAGGAGGAGTCACCTTCAATGGGGGAGTAATAGTTCATTATGGGTAATCACGGAAATCACTACATTACTGGTGCTAGGTAAATATACCTCCTCAGTATAATATAGAGCTCTCTCTCTCTCTCTTGCCTTCTCTCCTTATAGTCTCCCCCTCCGGCAGTGATTTTATACATATAGTAACTGAAGAGGCTGTTACTTTATGAAAAGTGTATGTTGAGATACACACTTGTTAACAATGCTGGGGACATTTCCTAAGTCCTTATTAGTAGAGATGAAGGGCAATAGAGCACATGGTCAAGTGAGGCACACATATGCTGAAATAATGAGCCACACCTCCAGCTACTGGCTGCACTACTGCAGTTCCACAATATGAGGCAGTGTACTTGTAACATTGTAAATGTAATAGTCAGTGATGTGTAATTATGTTATGTTAATTGGAGGCTTTTGCGAAAATTGCAGCAAAGCAACAAAATGGAAAAGCTACCTGGCTGTTGAGTCACGGTGGTCTTTCACCTTCACTACGCAAAAAAACGATAATAGTTTATAAAGCGAATCTTTAGAGTTAGTTGGAATGACTTTCTTCCCAAATCATTATTTATTTTTGAAATTGCGAAGCTTATACTATACCCTTTGTATACTTTGTAAACAAAAGTAATCTTGAGTTGACAATCACTTTTGTGTCAAGACATTAACTAGTATACAAATAATTACTGTATAGCGGTTATATTTGGCGGTCAAAATATTTGGCGATTTATATAAAAAACCGCTATTGACGGCTTTATTATTGGCGATTCGTGACACATGCGTGTACGTACACATCCGTATCAGCAATTTTACGGAAATAATATTGGCGATTTACTTTGTAAACCGCCAATCGCCAAATTAAAAAATCCGTTAATTTCACGTCAAGTACAGAGAAGTAGGAACTTGCTGGAGGTCGCCCAGAGCAATTTTGGGCCCCGCCTACTTCTTCTGTACTAAACATGAAATTAATGGTCGAATATTGAGTTGCAGACTAGGCCTACAAAAACCGGTTAGTACTCAACGGTGTCAGTAAAAGACCAGACATTATTTTAGAAGTGAGTCCATAAGGTATAGAGCTTTCAGAAAATGTTAATAAAAATTTGTTTAGGTGGAATATCATGGGAGAAAAACTCGGTGAACAAAAATAGATACAAACGTCCGATGATTGCATTTTTCGGACCATGGCCTTTACACGATTCATTCTCCACCGTGTTTTAGAGTTTCTCTATGATAGTGGATATCTGGACTCCACTGACACTGACCTAAGTCCTGGTTAGTTGCATGTTTATTGCATAGCTGTAACTTTCGCAATACTGGTGTCCGAATATACATGGTGGCCGAATATTGATGTTTTACTCTAATTGTATATAGAAATATTGCTGAGTTTGGAATTCAGGACATCTATTGGGAACTCAGAGTCAGCATTGTATGGCTATCTTGTGAGTGCAATATACAGCTGGGCCATGCATATATATATTTGACTATATAGCACACACATGTATACACATGCTTCATGTCCAGAAATGCAATAAAAAAATTGGTCATGTCACAGAAATTGTATAATCATATTCATACTTTGTTAATCATATTCATCCTTTGCTAATCATATTCATACTTATATTCATACTTTGTTAATTATATTCATTATTGATAATATTTGTAATAACTATTAATTAACTTTGATAACTATTAAT